>PVKV010039547.1:0-12947 GCA_004027835.1 Alouatta palliata | reverse complement strand
GCAATTCTCCTGCCTCAGCCTCCCGAGTAGCTGGGACTACAGGCACGTGCCACCATGCCCAGCTAATTTTTGTATTTTTAGTAGAGACGGGGTTTCACCATGTTGACCAGGATGGTCTCGATCTCTTGACCTCGTGATCCACCCGCCTCGGCCTCCCAAAGTGCTGGGATTACAGGCATGAGCCACCGCGCCCGGCCTTGATGTCAGTCTTATATCCTCCAGAAGTACTGGCCAGAGGACCGTGCTGAAGTTTGCTGCTGCCACTGGAACCACTCCAATTGCTGCCGCTTCACTCCTGGAACTTTTACTAACTAGATCCAGGCAGCCCTTCTGGGAGCCACGGCTGCTTGTGGTGACTGACCACCAGCCTCTCATGAAGGTAGCTTATGTTAACCTAGGTACCACTGCTGTGTGTAACACAGATTCTCCTCTGCACCATGTGGACATTGCCATCCCATGCAACAATGAGGGAGCTTACTCAGTGGGTTTGATGTGGTGGATGCCAGCCTGGGAAGTTCTGCAGATTTGTGGCACCATTTCCCATGAGCACCTGTGGGAGGTCATGCCTGATCTCTACTTCTACAGAGATCCTGTAGAGATTGAAAAAGAAGAGCAGGCTGCTGCTGAAAAGGACATGATCAAGGAGGAATTTCAGGGTGAATGGACTTCTCCAGCTCCTGAGTTCACTGCTGCTCACCCTGAGGTTGCAGACTGGTCTGAAGGTGTGCAGGTGCCCTCTGTGCCTATTCAACAGTTCCCTACTAAAGACTGGAACCCTCAGCCTGCCAGGGAAGACTGGTCTACAGCTCCCACTGCTCAGGCCACTGAAGGGGCAGGAGCAACCACTGAATGGTTTTAAGCTGTTCTTGCACAGGCTCTTAAGCAACATGGAAGTAAGGTTGATGGAAAATAAACATCAGTTTCTAAAAAAAAAAACAAAACAATTTTTAGAGAAGTTGCAAGTTTACAGCAAAATTGAGTTATAGGTACTGAAAATTTCCATTTTACACCCCTCTTGCTTCCCATGCACGGCCTCTACCATTATAAACCTCTTTCACCAGAGCAGTACATTTGCTACAATTGCTGAACCTACCCTGATGTATCATAATTACCCAAAGTCTACAGTTTAAATTAGGGCTTACTCTTGGTGTTGAACATTCTCTGGGTTTTGGCAAATGTATAATGTCATATGTCCACCATTATAGTATCATACAGAATTGTTTCACTGTCCTACAATTCTTTTCTGCCCTGCCTACTCATCTCTCCCTCCCTACAATCCCTGATCTTATTATTGTTGTCATAGTTTTGTCTTTTGCAGAATGTCACGTGGTTGGACTCATATAATATGTAGCCTTTTCAGATGGGCTTCTTTTAGCAATACGAAATTAAGTTTCTTCCATATCTTTTTTCTGGTTTGATAGCTCATTTCTTTTTAGTGCTGAATAATATTCCATCTATCGTCTAGATGTACCACAGTTTATTCATACTGAAAGACATCGCGATTGCTTCCACATTTTGGCAATTATGAATAAAGCTGCTAGAAACACATGTGTGCAGGTTTTTGTGTGAACATAATTTTTCAACTCCTTTGAGTAAATCATAAGGAGTGTGATTGCTGGATCGCGTGATAAGAATGTGTTTTGTTTTCTAAAATACTGCAAAACTGTCTTCCAAAGTGGTTGTACCATTTTGTATTCCCACTAGCAATGAATAAGAGTTTGTGATCGTAAAAAGATACAGAATTATCTTTTAAAAATGTAATACTAATGACACAGAAATAGAGATCATAAAAGACTATTACAAACAATAATACACCAACAAATTGGAAAATTAGAAGAAATATATACGTTCCTATTCCTAGAAACATACAACTGATCACAACTGAATCAAGAAGAAACGGAGTCTAATCAGACCAGTGACAAGGAGATTTTCAGTAATGAAAAATTTTCCAACAAAGAAAAACCAGA
The DNA here is from genome assembly GCA_004027835.1 of Alouatta palliata. NCBI lineage: Eukaryota > Metazoa > Chordata > Mammalia > Primates > Atelidae > Alouatta > Alouatta palliata. The sequence goes on along the minus strand of PVKV010039547.1, from coordinate 10,980 downwards.
TGGCCTTACAGGTCAATTCTACCAAATATTTAAAGAAGAATTAATGCCAATTCTTTTTATTTTTATTATTTATTTAAGAAAAGGTTTCACTCCATCATCCAGGCTAAATTGCAGTGGCATGATCATAGCTCACTGTAACCTCGAACTCCTGGGCTCAAGTGATTTTTCTTCCTCAGCCTCCCTAGTAGCTGGGATTACAGGTGTGAGCCACCACATTAGTCACTAATAGCAATCATTTAAAAACTCACACAAATAATAGAAAAGAAGGGAAGATTCCAGATTCTTTTTATGAGGCTAGCATTGTTCTGCTATCAAGCCCCAACAAAGATGCCACAAGAAAACTATAGGTCAATATACCTGATGAACATGGATGCAAAGATCTTGAAAAATATTAGGATTCTCAACATAAGCAAATCAATTAATGCATACACCACATCAACGGAATGAAGAATAAAAATCACATCATCATCTCAATAGATGCAAAAGAAGCGTCTGACAAAATTCAGCACCCTTTCATGATAAACACATCAGCAAGTTAGGTATAGAAGGACTGTACCTCAACATAAAAAGGCCATGTATGACAGGCGAATAGCTAGCATACTCAATGATGAAAAATGGAAAACTTTTTTCTCTAAGATCAGGGACAAGACAAAGATGCCCACTTTTGTCACTTTTATGAAACATACTATTAAAAGTTATAGCCAGAGCAGTTAGACAAGAAAAGGAAATAAAAGGCATCCAAATCAGAGAAGAAGGAGTAAATTATCTTTGTTTGCAGATGGTGTGATCTTACATGTAGAAAACCCTAAAGACTCCATAAAAAACTGATAGAACTAATAAATAAATTCAGGAAAATTTCAGGGTAAAAAAAATCAACATACAAAAATTACAGTATTTCTATATGCTAATAATGAATTATCCACAAAGAAATTTAAAGAGCAATTTTAAAAGCATAAAGATACTGAGAAATAAATATAACAAAGGAAATGAAAGAGTTGTACAAAGGAAACAATGAACAAAATAAAAAGGCAGCTTGTGCAATGGGAGAATGTATTTGTAAAACATATTTGCTAAAGGGTTAACATTCAAAATATATGAGAAACTCACACAACTCAATAGTGAAAAAACAAATAATCTGATTCAAAAATGGGCAAAGGAACTGAATAGACATTTTTCCAAATAAGATATGCAAATGATCAACAGGTGTATGAAAAGGTGCTCAACATCAGTACTCATGGGAAATGCATAAAACCACATGAGATACCACTTCACACCTGTCACAATGGCCAGTATTAATAAAATCCAAAGGGTAACAAATGTCATTAAGAATGTAGTTGAAGGGGACGCCTTGTACACTGCTGGTGTCAGTGTAAGTTGGTATAGTCACTATGGAAAACAGTATGGAGATTTCTCAAAAAATTAAAAATAGAACTGCTGTATACTCCTGCAATCCCACTTCTGGATATATGTTCAAAGGGATTGAAATCAGGATCTTGAAAAGCTCTCCCATGTTTATCGTAACATTATTCACAATAGCCATATAAAAACAGCCTAAATGTCCATTGTTAGATAAATGGATAAAGAAAATGATACATACATACAATGAAATATTCAGACTTCAAAAAGAAGGAAATCCTGCCATTTGTCACAACATAGATAAACTTGGAGGACACTATGTTAAATAAACCACACAAGGAAGGGAAAGTACTTTATGAACTCACTTATATGGTGAATCTAAAATAGCCAGACTCCTAGAAGCAGAGTATGGAATGGTGATTGCCAGAGGCTAGGAGGAGGAGGAAATGAGGAAGTATTAGTCAAAGGGCACAAAGTTTTGTTATACAAGATAAATATGTCCAAGAGATCTACTGTATAACATAGTGCCTAAAGATAGTAAGTATCATATACTTAAAAATTCGCTTCAACCTTCTGGTAGTTCTTGTATTAAGTGTTTTTATCACAAAGAATTCCTAATAAATAGAATGCGCAGAAGGAAACTTTCGGAGGTGATGGATAGATTTACAGAAGAGATTTTGGTGGTAACTTCAGGGGTACATACTTATTTCCAAACTGATCAAGCTATATACATTAAGTATGTATATATTTTGATACGACAATCATATTTTAGTCAAGTGGTTTTTTTAAAAAAGTAATAGTTATGTCACTCTTGCATATAAGATTCTGCAAATGGCTTCATATCACACTTAGTGTGAAACACAGTCTACCATATTTATATGACCCTAAAAATATGGCCCTTTTCTATGTCTTTAAGTCCTCTTACCCCTCATTCACTATGCTCCAGTGACACCTGTCTTAGTCCCTTAAGCACACTAAGTTCAGTCTTGCCTCAGGACTTTTGCACTTGCTACTCACTCTTCCTGATGTCTTATGTAAAGTAGTGTGCCAAACCCAGCATCTCTTTACTCTTTTTTTTTAAAAATTTATTTATTTTACTTTAGGTGTATACTATATCTGGCCCTCCCCTCCCTCCCCACCCCCTGCTGTCTCTCCCCTACACCCCCAACTGCACCCAGTGTGTGATGCTCCTCTCCCTGAGTCCACGTGTTCTCATTGTTCAGCACTCACCTATGAGTGAGAACATGTGGTGTTTGGCTTTCTGTTCTTGTGTCAGTTTGCTGAGAAAGATGGTTTCTGGATTCATCCAAGTCCCTACAAAGGACGTGAATTCATTGTTTTTTATGGCTGCATAGTATTCCATGGTGTATATGTGCCACATTTTCTTTGTCCAGTCTATCATTGATGGGTATTTGGGTTGGTTCCAGGTCTTTGCTATTGTACACAGTGCTGCAATGAACATACGTGTGTATGTGTCTCTATAGTAGAATGATTTATAGTTCTTTGGGTATATACCTAGGAATGGGATTGCTGGGTCAAATGGAATTTCTATTTCTGGATCCCTGAGAAATCGCCACACTGTTTTCCACAATGGTTGAACTAATTTACACTCCCACCAACTGTGTAAGAGTGTTCCTTTTTCTCCACATCCTCTGCAGCATCTGTTGTCTCCAGATTTTTTAATGATCACCATTCTTACTGGTGTGAGATGGTATCTCAATGTGGTTTTGATTTGCATTTCTCTAATGATCAGTGATGTTGAGCATTTTTTCATATGTTTGTTGGCCTCATATATGTCTTCTTTTGAAAAGTGTCTGTTCATATCCTTCACCCACTTTTGAATGGGGTTGTTTATTTTTTTCTTGTAAATCTGTTTTAGTTCTTTGTAGATTCTGGATATTAGCCCTTTGTCAGATGGGTAGACGGCAAAAAAATTATCCCATTCTGTTGGTTGCGTATTTGCTCTAATGATGGTTTCTTTTGCTGTACAGAAGCTCTGAATTTTAATTAGATCCTATTTGTCCATCTTGGCTTTTATTGCCATTGTTTTTGGTGTTTTAGTCATGAAGTCCTTGTCTATGCCTATGTCCTGGATGGTTTTGCCTGTGTTTTCTTCTATTGTTTTTATGGTGTTAGGTTTTATGTTTAAATCTTTAATCCATCTGGAGTTAATTTTAGTGTAAGGTGACAGCCCCTATCTTAATTCTTCCTTATTGTTCCTCATGGCACTCACCTCTACTTGAAATTATAACATATATTAACCTGTTTACTTTCTACCCTATTAGAATGCAAACTCCATGAGGGTTGAGACTGATAATTTCCCCAGGGTCTAGTGTGGTGCTGGCATACAATATTTACTGAGTTTGTAAATGTATTCACAGATCATTTTCCCCCTGGAATGTAATTTGCTCATCTAGGAAATGAGAGGTTGAACCAGATGACATCTGAGGACCTGTTTGGTTCTGAAAACTCTAGGATCATATGAGAAACTGGCAATTCGTTTTATTTGTTAATTTATCATTTTAATGTTTAAGTTCAGGGCTACAAGTGCAGGTTTTTTTAATATAGGTCAACTTTTGTCATGGGGATTTGTTGTACAGATTATTTCATCACCCAGGTATTAAGCCTAGTCCCTATTAATAATTTTTCCTGATCAATTTGATAGTGAGCAAAAGGAGCCTAACTGTATTATGAGAACAGAAAGAATATTTTAAGAATCATTCCCTCTTTCTTCATGTATGATGGCTTTTTCTTTATTATTTTGATTAAAATGTCTTTGAAGTCCAATTGTGTTTTCAGAATGGGGATAAGAAAGACTCTGAGACTGAAAGCAGATTTTAAGAACTGATGCTGAAGTGGTGCAGAGTTAAGAAAAGACAGCTGTGAACTGGAATCAGTTCTTCATTCTGGAGAGTTTTACCAAGGAGTCAGGTCGGCTTTGGGCCTTGAAGGCAGGGTAAGTTTTACATTTGATCTGAGAATAGGTAAATAGCCATCAATGGTTCTTAAGAAGGGATTGGTGTGCTAGAAATGTAGCATCTGGGAAATTATCTGTAGATGCCCTACCAGAATCGAGATTCTTGACTAGACTTTGAACTACTTAGGGTGTAGAGATGTGCTTTTTTAAACTTTGTATTGAGGCATAGTTTCTAGCATATACTAGGTGCTAAAAGATTATTGATTGGACGAGACTGGGGAGGATATTGAATCTGGAAGGATTATGAGGCAGAAATCCAATGAGGATTGCTTGTTGCACTGGCTTCCACTTATTGCCATGCCATGTTGTGATGTGGTCAGCCACAGGATCCTCAGTGGCTGGGAGGAAACTGGAGGTGAGATGGATCCACATTTCAAATCCTGCAGTTGCAGCTTAGGCTGGAATGCAGACCACCCTGCATTCCATGAGTGCTTGATGTGATGGAACATGACCTTGAAGCCAACAGACATGCTCAGCACACAAACTCACTCACATGCCAACCCCCTATCCCGAGTTCATAATTACAACATAATTCAATCTGAAGTTTTCTCCCATAAGGAATTAGTATTCTATTTGGTAGCCACTCAGATTTCTAAATAGTGAAAGCTCACCATCAAAAGCTTGATTGAATGACCCACCTGGAATTGTTTATACTTCATTAATGCTTTTCATAAATCATGAGGTTGACAGGTTACTGGCATGGACTTTCCAAATCTCATAATTGTGTTTTGTTTTTCTCTTGTTTCATCAGTTTCCTTCCACAGGCTGACAGCTTAGAAAATGTTACCAGAACTACCAGCTACTGCAATGACCACTTCTGGTGTGAGCACCTAGTGTATTCCCAGAACAGTTGTAGGAGTCTGAAGGCTTGGACTGTATGCAGTCTTGGCTTAGCCACGTGTTAGCTGGGAGCCTTGGGCAGATCTCTGCCATCAGATCTGTGAAAAAAAAAAAAAAAAAAAAAAAAAAGATAAAATATGTGATGATGATTATTTCATAAGGCTGTTGAGGATGACGTGAGACAATGTAGGTAAAGAATTTGGTGCAGTGTCATGCAGTAAGTGCTGAATAAAGCTAGTGATTGTAGTTCTTCTATTGGTAAACCTCAAGAAGATAAGCATCCAGAGGCTGAATGATTGAGATGACTAGCACCTAAATTATAGGAGGACAGCTATTACCTTTATGTCTGTCCATAATAGGTGAGTTTGGGAGAATAAGATCTTACATCTATCTAGATCATTATTTGGGTTCTTTATCTGACTCGATCATGAAGCCCACCCATGATTATGGGCTCTAATGGAGGTGTGTAGAGGAGTTGTATTTCCTACTACTAGATTATAGTCTCTATAAAAGGTTTGTTTTTGCATTGTCAGAACCTAGTATAGTGCCACTCAACACATCAATAGGCTTTTAATAACTCTGTGTTTAAAGAATGAATGGATAGAGAAATAAGGCAAAATAGAAGGTAATTTCATTGCTCATATAATACGTTTCTATATACATGTAATATAAATATACTTTACTATATATTATTTATATACTTATCTATATATGTATTTATTTTCAGATTATAAAAGTAACATATACTTTTTATAAAAAATTAAACAATACCAAAATATATAAAGAAAAAAGTCCCCTGGAATTCCACCCTCAGAGTTAACTATTGTTATTGTGTTTGGATCTATTTTTCTTCATTTAAAAATTGTCTATGCTAATGTATTGGCATTTAACAAAAATAGGCTCATATTCATTTTTAAGTTTAGCTGTATCTTAAGGCCCTTTTTTGTATCAGTTCATGTAGATCTACATTTCTTTCTAAGGAGTGCACAGTTTCTATCATGTGATTTCATCATGCTTTATCTATTCATTCTCCTCTTGACGGACTTTAGATTTGTTATAACTTTTTATACTAAAATTATATAATTATATAATATTCAAGAAATTTCATATACATTTCTTTGCCTTCTTGGGGAAATAGTTCTATTGGAAAAATCCCTAATAGTGGAATTTCTAAATGAAAAAAAAATGTGCACATTTAAAATTCTGATGTTCTGCTTTGCTTTTACAACCTCTTTGGAATTTGAAAACATGGTCTGTGCTAGCCCTGTAGTGCCCCTACCCAGACAACAGAATTAGCTCCTTACCTTAGTGCTCTTAACAAAGGGTGCTGAAGGTAGGTTCATGAGATGTTTGTAAATTGTAGCTGAATATAGTTCTTTTACCTGGCAGCTCATTCTCTCGGACAAAGTAGACTGCTTTATGGGGTGAATATGTATGGAGGCATGAGGAAGGACAAGATGCCCACTCAGGCATCAAAATAAATAAGTAAACAAGAAGATGAATGAAAGAGCAAATATTTCCCATATGTGCTCAGCCAAGATGCGGTGACAAGTTTGCACAGCGTGTCAGTATCAGAGTTGGGAAATGGAAGAAGCACGCTCCATTTGTGGGGCAATATCATTATGAATGGAACCACATCCCCCTCAGCATTCTTTTCCTATGTGCCCCTGACCCGCAGCCCAAGACTGTAACGTTTTATGTCTGGAAGGATAAACACTTTGGTAAAATAATTACAAAACTGAACAATGAAGACTTCCTTACTGTGGCGGAGATGGAGTAAGAGACGAGGAAGGGCTAGAATCGGGATGGCTTTGTGGTGCTGGCAGGGATTTTCGGGGTGATTTAGTGTGGATCGATCTGCAGTTTATTCTGCAGCCATTGTTTGTAATGTGCTTTGCCAGCTCATGTACCCTGAGCCTTAATTGTTCTAAATTAAGCTATAGGGACCAGGCAGCACACATTTCAATCAGAACGATAAAATATTGCACCAAATCCCACAGGGATACATCAGCCCCCTGCTAGAATGGGTTTGTACTCAAGGGAAGAGGGAAAAAAGTGCTCAGGAGAGCCTTATATTAGAACTGAATAGATTCTGTTCTATTTGTATGCAAGGTAAAACCCAATTGTGCTACCCTAATCTGTGTGTATGTGTATTTGAATGATCAAAGACAATACAATTGTTTGCAATGTGGTATATATATAAATATTAAGGAAATGTAACCCTGAGTTGAATTGCCCTATATTTTGTTTATTATTAGCCTTGAGTTTTAAAAATGAGTTGAAATGAAATCTGAGTTGGGGAATGTTCCGATTAGCCTGGAAACGCTGCAAGGAATTCTCATGGCTTATTAAACACAAAGAAGCTCAGTTTCTTCTAGTAAGAGGTTGCTCATTAAAAAAAACTTATTCCTTGTCAGGATGTACTTTTTTAAGTCAATGTGAAGCCTGGGAAATGACCCAAAGCCTGGACAAGCAGTTTAGGTCATAACATTTCTTATTGACTGTAAGAGAGTGACATAATTTTTCACTTTATCCTCGTCTCAAAATATATATATATATAAAAACCTGTATATATATTACATTCTATCTCAAACAATTCTTTTTTTTTTACATTTAAAAATGTAAAAAATGGTAATGTAGCACATACACAAATATCCAAATGTATATCCAGGGAGCTGTACATAGCCAGGAGGGGACCGAAATCAAGAAGTTAAGAGAAAAGAGATTGTATAAGATATGAGGAGAACACGAAAATGAATCCAAGTCACTTCTGGGTCACAGAAGTAGCTAATTCTACTTACCCTATATGCTGCAAACCCAAAGATAACCACTATTAATTTTCCAGTGCCTTCCTCTAGCCTGTATGTGTTTTATGTAAATGGGATTATACTTCTGCAGGCTGTTTTCTTCCTTGCTTTTAAAACTTAACAACATAATTTTCCAGTTAAATTTTCATAATTAAATTATTTCAATTAAATTAACATAAATTTTCCAATTTAAATATCCATAAGCCCCTTTTCCAGAAGTAACTCTGATGTATTCTTTCTAATGGCTATATAATATTCCAGTCAGTGGATGCCTGATAATTTATATAGTCCTCTATTAATGAGCATTTAGGTTGTTTATAACTTTTACTATCAGAATTGTTTTATAATTTTACTATCAGAATAATTTTATAATTTTATAAACAATTTTATAAATGTGTTTACAGGATAAATTCTAGCAGTGGTATTAACTGTCAAAAGATGATCAGAACATTATGTTTTTTTCTCCCACCCAGATACACTTGTACTACTTATTAAATAAACTCTACTTTCTCCACTGGAGGTGAAAAAAAGATGCTTACATTTATTATGCTAGATATTTTCAAGTAGGGTACACCAATTTACATGCCTAGTAAGAATACGTGAGAGTTTTTCTTTGCCCACAAAGTAATATAATTTGAAAAATGGATGTGTTTAGGGTGAAATGGAGACTTAAATACCTAGATTTACTTTAATATCTTTCTTAGTCATACCTAACCATTATAATCACTAGTCCTTCCTCTGTCATCTGTGACCTTCTGTCTTAGGTTTGCCTCAGGCTAATGTCTTCATTACTTTTAAGGCTGTATTTTTATTTTACCAATAATGGTATCCTCCAAGGTGTTAAGACTTAGCTATTTTCCCTTTGCAATGTGACCCAGAAGTGACTTGAATTCATTTTCATGTTCTCCCAGATCTTATACAATCTCTCTTCTCTTAAGTTCTTGATTTGAGTCCTCTCCTGGCTATGTATAGCTCCCTAGATGAAATCTGTGCAGTCCCCTGGAATTCAGGTGGCCATTCACATAATCTCCCACACAGCTAAGGGCATTTTGGTTTGTTGATCAGCTTCTAATTTTCTTCAGCAAGCACTGATTAATAGTCTCTTATGTGTTAGGTGCAGAGTCCCCGTCTGTGAGGATCATGGCACACTTGGGGATACAAACCTGCAAATGTTCCTGTGGTGAATGTAGGGAAAGAGAGAGGTGTTTGCAAGGTATTTTGGGACTAGAAAAGGAAAAACAACTCTGTTCAACTAGGCCAGGGGAAGCCTCTCAAAGGAGGTGACGACTGAACTAATGCTTAAAGGGTTAAAATGTGTTTATGCTCGGTGATTTCACTTTGGTTATATCCTAAAAAAAAGTCTTGAACATGCACACAGTGAGACAAGCACAAGAATGTTCATCACAGCATTGTTTGTAACAGTAGAGATTCTAAATAGCCACAATAGGAAAATGGATAAAAGGGGTACAGTCAGACTACAGAGTCATAAAGCCCTTAAAATAAATGAACCAGATGTATATGTATCGATATAGATAAATCTTGAAAACATCCTGTTGAGTAAAAAAGCACACTGCAGAAGACTAAAGACAGTATAACATATGTCTTTATATAAACAGAAAATAACACCACGGGTTGGGAATATATGCACGCAGAATAAAACAAAGTAGTTGTTGATAGCAAGAATAAACCCTGGCAGGATAGTGATAATCTGGGGTGAGAGAGGCAGAAGGAGAATGGAATTAGGGAGGAGGAAAAAGGGTTTTAAACAGTTCCTATAATGTTTTATTTCCCTAAAAAATTAGACATGAGTGGTGACTACACTGATGTACTTCAAACATACAGTTTTTTTTAAAATTGTACTTTGGGCTCTGGGGTACATGTGCATATCCTGCATCCTGCAGGACTGTTGCATAGGTACATACATGCCATGGTAGTTTGCTGTCTCCTGCCCCTTCACCTACATCAGGCATTTCTCTCAGTGTTAACCCTTCCCATCCTCTGTGCCCCATGCTGTCCCTCCCCTCCCCTCCCCTCCCCTCCCTCCCCCGCTCCCCCACCTAGCCCTGTGAGTGTTGTTCCCTTCCCTGTGCCCAAGTGTTCTCATTGTTCGTCACCCACCTATGAGTGAAAACATGCGGTGTTTAGTTTTCTGTTCTTGTGTCAGTTCGCTGTGAATGATGGTTTCCAGATTCATCCATGTCTCTACAAAGGACACAAACTCATTGTTTTTTATGGCTGCATAGTATTCCATGGTGCATATGTGCCACATTTTCTTTGTCCAGTCTATCATTGATAGGCATTTGGGTTGGTTCCAGGTCTTTGCTATTGTAAACAGTGCCACAATGAACATATGTGTGTATGTGTTTTATAATAGAAGGATTTACAATCCTTTGGGTATATACCCAGTAATGGGATTGCTGGGTCAAATGGAGTTTCTATTTCTAGATCCTTGAGGAATCACCACACTGTTTTCCATAATAGTTGAACGAATTCACACTCCCACCAACAGTGTAAAAGTGTCCCTTTTTCTCCACATCCTTTCCAGCATCTGTTGTCTCCAGATTTTTTGATGATTGCCATTCTAACTGGCATGAGATGGTATCTCAATGTGGTTTTGATTTGCATTTCTCCGATGACCAGTGATGATGAGCAGTTTTTCATGTTTGTTGGCCGCATATATGTCTTCTTTTGAAAAGTGTCTGTTCATATTTTTAGTCCACTTTTGAAATGGGCTTGTTTGTTTTTTTCTTGTAAATCTGTTTTAGTTCTTTGTAGATTCTTGATATTAGCCCTTTGTCAGATGGGTAGATGGCAAAAATTTTTTTCCCATTCTGTTGGTTGCCAGTTCACTCTAATGATTTTTTTTTTTTTTTTTTTTTTTTTTTTTTTTTTTTTTTTTTTTTTTTTTTTTTTTTTTTTTTTTTTTTTTTTTTTTTTTTTTTTTTTTTTTTTTTTTTTTTTTTTTTTTTTTTTTTTTTTTTTTTTTTTTTTTTTTTTTTT
>PVKV010039546.1:0-12954 GCA_004027835.1 Alouatta palliata | reverse complement strand
CTTTTAAAATGTACATGCTCCCAGGAATTCCTGTCCTCCACTACCAGAATTATCAGTTTCAAGGACCCATCCAGCATGTGTGTACAGACATAATTATATCTCACAACATTGTTTACAATGATTAAAAACCTAGAAATAATATAAATATTCACAAACAACTGATTAAAGAAATTACAGTAAATCCATGCAATACTAAGGCATAAAGCAACTTAAAATGATGCTTTAGAAAAATATGTAACAAAAATGAAATGTTCTCTCTATTAATATGGAAAAGGAAATAATTTTCTTAATGTTTCATTAATAACCATCCAGGATAATATCAATCTGGTTATATATAGTAACTATATTTTTCCGGATCTGACTGGCCTATGACTGCTAAATAAAGCTACACTTTTTTAAACAGCCAGTTGACAACATATGTGATCCCCCATTTTTCAGAAGTCCATGCTTCCATCAGGTTCTCCATTCAGAAAAATCTAGGACTCTCCAAGGAATCCTTATGTCCTCCTCAAATCCTCTACTGGTCCAGTGTGCTAAAGATGGATCTGTGCCTCAGTATGACAGATTTACAGGCCCCTCCACTCTCCCAATGCAATTAAACCCAAATACAAAATCTATAAAAATCTGAAAATAATCTTTTGAAAACTCAAACCTAATCGTCTCATCCCTCTTCCCCTTCTTAAAACTATGGCAAATCTACAACCATCAGATCTTCGAAAAACCTGACAGAAAAAAGCAACAGGGAAAAAATTTCCTATTCAATAAATGGCGTTAGGAAAACTGGCTGGCCATATGCAGAAAACTGAAACTGAACCCCTTCCTTACACCTTATACAAAAATTAACTCACAATGGATTAAAGACTTAAATATAAAACCTAACACCATAAAAACTCTAGAAGAAAACCTAGGCAATACCATTCAGGACATAGGCATGGGCAAAAACTTCATGATGAAAACGCCAAAAGCAATGGCAACAAAAGCCAAAATTGACAAATGAGATTTAATTAAAGAGCTTCTGCACAGCAAAAGAAACTATCATCAGAGTGAACAGGCAACCTACAGAATGGCAGAAAATTTTTGCAATCTACCCATATGACAAAGATCTAACATCCAGAATCTACAAGGAACTTAAACAAATTTACACAAGAAAAAAACAGAAAAACCTAATCAAAAAGTAGGCATAGCATAGGAACAGATACTTCTCAAAAGTAGACATATATGCAGCCAACAAACATGAAAAAAGCCCAACATCACTAATCATTATACATGCAAATCAAAACCACAATGAGATACCATCTCACACCAGTCAGAATGATATTATCAAAAGTCAAGAAACATGCTGGCGAGGCTGTGGAGAAATAGGAGCGCTTTTACACTGTTGGTGGGAGTGTAAATTAGTTCCACTGTGGAAGACAGTGTGTGAATTCCTCAAGTATTTAGAACCAGAAATACCATTTGACCCAGCAATTCCATTACTGGGTATATACCCCAAGGAATATAAATCATTCTAATATAAAGACACATGCACACATATGCTTATTGTAGCACTATTAACAATAGCAAAGACACGAAACCAACCCAAATACCCCTCAATGGTAGACTGGATAAAGAAAATGTGGTACATATACACCATGGAATACTATGCTGCCATAAAAAGGAATGAGGTCATGTCTTTTGCAGGAACATGGATGAAGCTGGAAGCCATCATCCTCAGCAAACTAACACAGAAACAAAAACCAAACATCACATGTTCTCACTGATAAGTGGGAGTTGAATGAGAACACATGGATACAGGGAGGGGCACAACACACACTTGGGCCTGTTGGGAGGTGAGGGGCAAGAGGAGAGAACCTAAACAATGGCTCAATAGGTGCAGCAAACTACCATGGCACATGTATACCTAAGAAACAAACCCACACATTATGCCCATGTATCCCAGAACTTTACAAACAAACAAGTAAAAAGAAACTATGGCTTGTAATTACTCTATTGGTAAACATAAAACTCCTTAAGAAGCCTACAAACTCATAAAGAATTGCTGGGTATGGCTCCCATATGCCTGACCAGCCTGAACACATACCATCCTCTCTCTCCATGCCAATCACATTAGTCTTCTCTCAGTCTTTTAAATTCTTTATGCTCCCTTCTACCACAGGGATTTTGCACTTACTGTCTAATTCTGTCTTCCAATAATGTTCTTGTGTCACTGCTTCATCTAGCTAATTCTTTCTCATGCACTAGTTTTCAACTTAATTCTCAGAAAAGGGTTCTTGAAGCTACCTGACTTGGCAAATTATCCAAATTCACATAGTGTCATGTGGTAGCACGTGATCACATTAGAAAATTTACATTTTAATTATGCAACTTGATTGATAAAAAGGAACTGTGTCCACCTCCTTGTCTTCTTTCTCCTCCTCCTCCTCCTTCTTATTCTTCTTCATCAACATTTTACCTATACCTAGCATATTGTCTGGCACATATTTTTGGAATGACTAAACAAGCTATTTCAGACTTCAACCTGGTGAAGATGTGGGGTCAGAATGGTTACCACAGATGAGAATCTCCAAGTATACCCCTTCCTTGAGCCCAAACCCTTCTCCTTTAATCCTAAGAGGAAAAAAAAAAAAAACTCTTCCTTTCACCAAGATCAAGATCAAGGCCTGTTTGGTAAAGATGTTCAATTATTTGGTGAAAATCCTCATCCCTATCCACAACATGTAGCCTGCACTCTTGTTCTGCTAAAAATAATCTGAATTGATATTACTAAATAGATGATTTACCATTTCAAATTCAAGCATCAGCATGTGGACCAGTTATCTAGGCTTACCTGAGAATATGTCTAATATCTAGATGTATGGAATTGACCGAACTCATAAAAAAGAAGTTTTCCATAAATACAAACTTTCTATCATAGTTGGGAGAAGTTGCTTACAACTCTCCAAAATGGTACTTTCCAACCTCCACAGTTTAAGATCCATTCTCCCAAGGCATTCATCTATGTACACAAATACATGCATGGACACATACTATCTTCATTTTCTGTTGCTATAACAGAATACCACAGACTGGGTAATTTGTAAAGAAAAGAAATTTATTTAACTCATGTTGCTTTTAATAATATTTAACAGTATGGCATTGACATCTGGTGAGGGTTTTCTTACTATATTACAACATGATGGAGGGCATCACATGATGAGAGGGTGTGCATGCTCAGGTCTTTCTTCCTTTTCTTTGTTTTTTATTTGTTTGTTTTGAGACACAGTTTCACTCTTTTTGTCCAGGGTGGAGTGCAATGGCAAAATCTCGGCTCACTGCAACCTCCGCCTCCCGGGTTTTTCTCCTGCCTCAGCCACCCGAGTAGCTGGAATTACAGGTGCACACCACCACACCCAGCTAATTTTGTATTTTTAGGAGGGACGGGATTTCACCAATGTTGACCAGGCTGGTCTTCAACTCCTGACCACCTGTGATCTGCCCACCTAGGCCTCCAAAAGTGCTGGGATTACAGGCATGAGCAACTGCACCCATCCTCTTCCTCTTCTTATAAAACTACCAGTTCCATTATAGGGACCCCAACCTTATGGCTTTATTTAATCCTAATTACCTCTCAAAGTTCCACCTCTAAATAACATCAAAACATGAATTTGGAGATCAAGTTTCCAAAACAAGAAATTTGAGGGACACATCCAAACCATAACATATACTCACAGAAAGTTGTTCCAAGGATGGCTTCTGCTCATAGTGGGTAGTTCCTAAATGTTGTCTTAATCATAGCCCAGAAAACAAACAGAATGGAGTGACAGTGGTGAGAACTTGGAGGGGTATCCTTCTTAACTGGTTTTCTCCAGGTTTCAGAGATAAGTACAGTACACCTTCATTCCAGTTTGGCCACACAGTTGCATGAGTTTCCCAGACTCTTGGAGAGAGAAAATGACCAAGGCACCTGCTTCCCTGGCACATTCCACCGGATTGACAGAATAATGGTAATGTTTAGCTTCCCTAGGATATCTTCAGTCCATTATAGAAAAACTACGTTAAAAACTTCAGGGTTAGTTGTAGAAACTACATTCTTAATTTTTAAACTTTTTAAGCAAAAGATAACATTTTCTTAAAGATAGAAGAGGAAGTGGGTAACCCAAGGGGCTGTACTCTGGATGAGAAATTAAAAATCTCTCTTCTTAACTTTGGTAGTTATAATAGGTTAGTAGAATGCTGATAGATTGAGGTTATATTTTTAAAGAAAGGATCTTGAGAAAAACTTAAATCTGTGCAATAAGTTTGCATTTCAACAATAACTTTAACTGTCATATTTCAAACTTTAATAATACCATAATATTACAACTACAAGGATGTAGTGAAAAGCTAGATACAATTATAAAGGATTATCTTTTACCTTGAAAGTCCACAGTTGGAAGGGGCTTCTTTTTCCAAGTCCAAAATTTTTACTTTTTTCACTATAAGACAAATTGTTTAATATGTTTCTAGAAAAAACCTTTATTCACAAGACAAACTATGGCCACCATGACCCTTACAAGGCAGTCTATCCAGAAATGTAGCAGATATTCTTACTCACATAAAAACATCCCAACTGCATAGATTACTATTGATTCTAGAGGTATTTGAAAATTTATATTAAAAATTTAAGCCTCTATTCTCAGAGCACGACTACTTTTCTCTAAGCAGAAATATTTCTAATTTTAATAAAAATGCTAAATAGTGAGAATAACAAAATTAAAACAGGTAATTGCCTAATGCAAATATAACCAAGAGAGACATTGCATAGAAAAATAATAATTGCCTACTAGAGATTCACTAAGAAAGAATGATGAAAATGAATTCTTACATAAACTTCAAAGTGCAAAGAAGTAAATGCCTCTCACTGAAAATTCCTATCATAATAATATATTACCAATATGACACTAATATATAAAATGTATCCCAGTAGAAATACAGAATTTAACTGGTATTTTATAAATTATATATACATATATTCTTCTCCATTAAAAACATTGGCAATTGCTTTAAACAATTATATTCTCTCTCAAGAGTTTTTCATAAATTAAATTCTATGCTACCATAGTCTTAAGACTATCTTAGAAATTCATGCAGCAGCAACTATTTAGTACTTAGATATATGGGTGTCAAATCTATGTATAGTTTCAACTATTCCCACCTCCGTAGAATGTTCTCCTTTGCCATGTGGAATAGACAATCAAATATACTCTTAGATTAAAAACTTGACAAACCCTTAGCTAGACTAAGAAAAAAAAAGAGAAAGAAGGCTCAAATAATTAAAATTAGAAATGACAGAAGGAACACTACAACTGATGTCCCAGGAATAAACAAGATTATAAGAGAGTACTATAAACTTATAACCTACCAAGACTGACTCATGAGAAAATAAAAAAATAAATAAATCTGAACAGATTTCTAACTAGTATGGAGATTTAAACTAATTAAAAGCCTCCTGACCAAAAAAAAAGCTAAGATAGCTTTACTAAAAACTTCCACCACACATTTAAAGAAGAATTAACATCAATTCTCATCAAACCTTCCCAAAGAACTGAAGAGGAGGAAACACTTCCAAGCTTATTCTATGAAGCCAGCATTACTCTGATACCAAGACCAGACAACAACAGTACATGAAAAGAAAAACACAGATGAATATCCCTTATAAATATTGATACAAAAATTCTCAACAAAATACTAAAATACTGAGACAAAAATTCTCAACAAATACTTTTCAGATGCTGCATAAGCAGCATATTAAAAGGAAGACACACCAAAATCAAGTGAATTTTACACCTAAAATACAAGGATGGTTCAACACAGTACAATGAATTAGTTTAACACATCACATTAACAAAATGGAGTACAAAAAACAGACAATCATCTCAACTGATGCAGAAAAAGCATTTGACAAAATTCAATACCCTTTGCTGATAAAAACACTCACCAAACTAGGAATAAAGGGAAACTACCTCAACACAATAAAAGATGTGTATGAAAGCCCACAGCTAACATCATACTCAGTGGTAAAAGACTAAAAGCTTTTCCTCTAAGATCAGGAACAAGAAATGGATGCCCATTCTTATCACTTCTATTCAACATAGTACTAGAAGTTCTAGCTAGAGCAATTAGGCAAGAAAAAGAAATAAAAGGCATTCAAATTAGGAAAGAAAAAGTAAAATTATCCCTGTTTTCAGATAACATGATCTTATACAGTTGGCTCTCCATATCCATGAGGAATTGGTTTTAGGACCCCATCCCCCCATGGATACCAAAATTCATAGGTACTCAAGTACCTTATGTAAAATGGCATAGTACAATTGGCCCTCTGTATCCGCATGTTTCAATCTGTGTTTGGTTGAATTCATGTATGCAAAACCCACAATACAGAGGGCTAACATTTAGAAACCCCTAAAGATTATATATATACACACATACACAAACTGTCACAACTAATAAATAATTTTATCAAATCCCAGGATACGAAATAAATACATAAAAATCAGTTGCATATCCATACACTAATAGTAATTGTTCAAAAAGGAAATTATGAAAATGATCTTATTTATTATAGCACCAAGAATACAAATCTTAAAAATAAATTTGACCTAGCAAGTGAAAAACTTACACACTGAACACCACACAACATCACTAAAAGAAATCAAAGATGACAGAAACAAATGGAAAGATATCCCATGCTGTTCAACTGGAAGACATTACTTTTTAAATGTCCATACTACCCAAAGTGATCTATAGATTCAATTCATCCTTACCAACATCCCAATGGCATTTTGCAAAAATAGAAAAAAATCCAAAATTCACGTAAATTTTGAAGGGACCTCAAATAGTCAAAACAATTAAGAAAGAAGAATAAAGTTGGAAACTTTACAGTTTTTTAAACACACTGCAAGTGACAGCAATCAAAACAGTTGCTACTGACATAGATATATATAATAATGGAACAGAATAGGGAGCTGAGAAATAAACTTTTGGGTAGATGGCCAAATGATTTTCAACAAGGATGCCAGAGCTGCACAAAGGGGAAACGACACTCTCTTCAAAACGTTGTGAAAGGTGTTGGGAAAACCAGATATCCACAAGCAGCAAAAGAATAAAGTTGGACCTCTACCTTTTAACTTATACAAAAATTAACTGAAAATGGATTAAATACCTACAGGTAAAACCCAAAACTATAAAACTCCTAGAAGAAAACCTAGGGGGAAATAATCAGGACATTCGAATTTGGCAATGATTTCTTGAATATGACACCAAAAGTACAGGCAACAAAAGAAAACAACAGACAAACAGGACTATATCAAACTGAAAAACTTCAATGTATCAAAGGAAACAGTCAACAGAGTGAAAAGGCAACCTATAGACTAGGAGAAAATACTTGCAAATTATTTATCTAGTAAGGGGTTAATACACATATAAAAATTGCTACAATTCAACCTTTACGGAATATACAGAAAACTTTTTCAAAGCAACAAGAACAAAATAAATACAATTTTTAAAAGGACAAAGGACTTGAATAGCCAGTTCTTCAAACAAGATATACAAATGGCCAAGAAACATATAAAAAGGTGTTTGACATCACTACTAATAGAAGAAATACAAATCAAAACCACAATGAGATATAGCCTCACACTCATTAGGATGGCCACTGTTGAACAAAACACAAGTGTTGGCAAGAAAGTGGAGATATTGGGAGCCTTATGCTCTGTTGCTGAGATTGTAAAATAATATAACCATTGTGGAAAACAGTATGAGAGTTCCTCGAAAGAATTAAAAATAGAATTACTTATTAATCCAGCAATCTCACTTCTGTACATACATTTAAAAGTATTCAGAGCAGGACCTCAAAGATATATTTGCACATCCATGTTCATCACAGCATTATTCATAATAAAAAAAAGATGAATGAATTAAGAAAAAGTGACATATATACACAATGAAATATAATGCAACCTTAAACAATGAAATTCTGTTACATACTACAACATGGAAGAATCTCAAGGCCATTGTGTTAAGCAAAAAAAAGCCAGTCACAAAATAACAAATACTGCATAATTCCACATACGTGAAATACCTAAATTAATCAGAATCATAGAAACAGAAAGTACAAAGTTGGTTGCTAAGCACTGGGGGAAGTAGGAGGGGAACTGCAGTTTAGTGAAGAAAGTTTCAGTGTTATATAGGATTAAAAGGTTCTAGAGCTCAATTGCATAACACTGAATATGCTTGAGTTCTGACTTGTGCACTTGGTGGGGTGCAGTGGCTCATGCCTGTAACCCAGCACTTTGGAAGGCAAAGGCAGACAGATCACTTGAGTTTGGGAGTTTGAAACCAGCCTGACCAATATGGAGAAACCCCATCTCTACTAAAAATACAAAATTAGCCAGGTGTGGGGGTGCATGCCTGTAATCTCAGCTACTCGGGAGGCTGAGGCAGGAAAATCGCTTGAACCAGGGAGATAGAGGATGTGGTGAGCCGAGATTGAGCCATTGCACTCCATCCTGGGCAACAAGAGCAAAACTCCATCTCAAAAAAGAAAAAAAAAAAAAAAAAAGAGTTTCGAATTGTACCATTAAAAATGGTTAATGGGCTAAATTTTATTTTACGTGTTTGTTTACCACAATAAAAAAAAATCCCAAGTATTCTCTCATGGTTTTCAGGTATTCAAAGTAACTACATAGTTAGTAGGTTATAATGGTGATTCCATATCTATTCTCTTTGAAGTAATTTTGAAAACTATTATGTTCAAGGCATCATACCAAGAATACTGAGAAACAGAACATAAATAAAAATTATCCAATGTCATATTTTCAATAAATTTAAAACCCCTAACACAGGAAAGATGTGCAGGACAGTTCTCCTGGTCTTCTTGTACCAACCTAGATCTCCCCATTTCTTTCTTGTAGTTCTCAAAAATAACCATAGAATGTGCTAGAAATATAACATCCTGAAATCAGGAGGAATTGCCTCAAACAGCCTGGACATTTTCCTGTCCCTCCTAGAGAAGGTAACGTCTTGAGTTAGGGACTAAGTGCCAGGGACAGCCCAGACTTCATTCCTCTCTCATCTGAAACAAGACGTCCTTCAAAGCTTTGCCCAGTGTGTCATGTGGCCCCTGAGGCATATAACCAAGTCAAGGTGGCTTTTAGGATGCCTTAGCTGTGGTGCAAAGTCCAGCATATGCAGTTGAGATGCCATCTACCATGGCAGCTCACGATGAATCAGAGATTTTTTTTTTTTTTTTTTTTTTGTCCCTTGCTGCTGACCTCTAAGTAATTAACTTGCTTCACATAACCTGTGTGTGAGTATCTTCTGTCTCACTGGACTCAGACATACTGATCATTAATGCCTGGTGGACTTAAACACTAGCACAGGATGCAGTGGGCATAAGTACGTGGATACTTCTTTCTGGCGGTAGGCATAATAATAACCTTTGCTATTAGCAAACCCGCTTGGCACTAATAGCACAGAGCAGAGGAGGCACAAAGGAAGAACAAATTAATTCCTTTTGGCAAGTGGGAAAGGAGGAATAGATCAGGAAAAATGCCATAAGGAAGTTGCACTTTGAGTAAGATTTGGAAAGATAGAGTTTATACAGAGAGGAGGGAAGGGCACTCCAGGCTGAGGGAATAATATGAAGAAAAATGGCAGAAAGGCAGGAAGATACAGAACATACAAGGTAAAGGTAATTTCTTTGATTTGGTAGAAAATGAAAATGTGGAAGAAAAATAGAAAATAAGATTTTATTTTCCTTTCCTTTGAATAAATAACCAGGAGTAGGGTTGCTGGATTGTATGGTAGTCCCATTTTTAGTTTTTTGAGAAATCTTCATACTGCTTTCCATAACGGCTCTACTAATTCACATTCCCACCAACAGTGTATGAGAGTCTCTTTTCTCTGTATCCTTGCCAATCTGTTATTTTTTGTTTTTTGTTTTTGTTTTTGTTTTTTTTCTTTATAATACCCATCCTAACTGGGGTGAGATGATTGTGGCTTTGGTTTGCATTTCACTGATGATTAGTAATAGTGAGCATTTTTTTCATATAACTCTTGTTCATTTGTATGTACTCTTTTAAGAAAATATCTTCACATCCTTTGTCGACTGTTTTAAATAACTTTTATTTTACATTCAGGAGTACATGTACATTGCTGCCTTTTGCTGTGGAGTTGAGTTCCTTGTGTACTGTGAATGTCAGTGACTTGTCAGATGGATAATTTGTAAATATTTTCTGTCATTCTACAGATTGCCTCTTCATTGTGTTGCTTATTTCCTTTGCTGTGCAGAAGCTTTTTAGTTTAATATAGTCCCATTAGGATATTTTTCTTTTCTCATTATACTTCTGAAGTCTTAGCCATAAAATCTTTGCCTAGATTAATGACCTAGGAGCATTTTCTCTATGTTTTCTTCTAGTAGTCTTATGTTTTGGGTCTTATGTGTAAATCTTTAATCCATTTTGATTTGATTTTTATATGATAATAAATAGGGGTCCAGTTTCATTTTTCTTCATGTAGATATCCAGTTTCTCTTTATTGAAAAGGCTGTCTTTTCCTCAATGTATATCTTTGGCACCTTGTCAAAAATCAATTGGCTGCAAATATGCGAATTTCTTTCTGGGTTTTCTGTCCTGTCCCACTGGTCTATATGTATCTGATTTTATACCAATATCATGTTTTTAGGGTTATTATAACTTTGCAGTGTATTTTGAAGTCAGGTAGTGTGGGACCTTCGGCTTTGGTTTGTTTTTTATTTTTTCCTCAGGATTGCTTTGGCTGTTTGGGGTATTTTGTGGTTCCATACAAAATTTAAGGTTGTTCTTTCTACTTCTGTGAAAAATGTCACCGGTGTTTTAATGGGGATTGCATTTAATCTGTAGATTATTCTGGTAGTATTATAATTTTAACAGTATTAATTCTTCGAATCCATAAGCATGGGATTTCTTTCCACTTGTTTGGGTCCTCTTTAATTTCTTCCATCATTTTGCAGTTTACATTATAGAAGTGTTTCACCTCTTTGGTTAAATTTATTTTGTAATCTTTTATTATTTTTTGTAGCTATTGCAAATGAAGTTTCTTTCTTGATTTCTTTTTCTGCTAGTATATTATTGGTGTGTTAAATGCTACTAATTTTTGTATGCTGATTTTATCTGACAACTTTACTGAATTTATCAGTTCGAAAAGTTTTTTGGTGGAGGCTTTAAGCTTTTCTAAATATAATATCACATCATGTATAGAGACAATTTGACTTCTTTCTAATTTGTATGCCTTTTATTTCTAGCTCTTGTCTGACTGCTTTAACTAGGAGCTCCAATAATAGTACGTTGAGTAAGAGTGGTAAAAGTGGTCATCTTTGTCTTATCCCAATTTATAAAGGAAAGTTTTTAGCTTTTCTCCATTCAGCACGATGTTAGCTGTGGGTTTGTTGTACATGAACTTTATTAAGTTGCAGTATATTCCTTCAATGCCTAAATTATTGAATTTTCATCATGAAGAGATGTTATATTTTGTCAAATGCTTTTTTTCTGCATCTATTGAAATGATCATATGTATTTCATCCTTTGTTCTGTTGACGTGATGTATCACATTTATTAATTTGCATCTGTTGTACCATCCTTGCATTCCTAGGATAAATGTCACTCGATCACAGTGTATTATATTTCTGATGTGTTGTTGCATTTGGTTTGCTAATATTTTGTTGAGACTTTTGCTTCTATGTTCATCAGAGATATGGCCTATAGTTTTCTTTTTATCTTATGGCATTGTCTGGTTTTGCTACCACTGTAATGTTGGCCTCCTAGTATGCATTAGAAAGATTCTCTCCTCTTCAATTTTTTGCCAGCAGGGCAGGCATTCTGATCTTTGGGCCTCCAGGTGGCATATAGCGATGCCAATAGTGGCAGATCTGAGCATGCTGGTCCTTGTACCTTCAGGTAGCTTACTAGGGTGCTAGTAATGGCATTCATAGGCCAGGCAAATGGGTCCTTGGGCCCCTGCTCAGCATGTGTGGCATCACCAATGGCAATAGTGACAACAGGCCAACCCTCAGGCCTCAAGTCTCATGCTAAGGCTGACAGCAGAGGCAGCAGGGGGCTGGGCAGCTCGTCCCCAGACAAGCTGGTGAACAAAAGTGGGTGTCAGTGGTGTCAGCAGCTGAAGGCTGGGCAAACCAGTTCCTGGGTCCCTTGCAGATGCATGCAGGTGCCAGTGGCAGGTTGAGTGGGCCTGTCCTCAGGCCCCCAGAAAGCATATGTGGGCACCTGTAGTAACAGGCAGTGTGGGCCTGTCTTGAGGCCCCAAGACTGTTCCAGTTCCCAGACCCCTTGAAGTTGTGTGCAGATGCACAGTGGTCCTGCTGCTACATGGGGTGGGGTTTCTGTCAGTGGCAGCAGCTCCAGGCAGGCAGCTCTCTAGCTCTGAGCAGCACACACTTCAGCTTCCTCTGTCCCAGAGGCAGCCTCCCTGGTGCACTGCACTGCTTATTCCCTGAAGTGTAGAACACTGAGTGGACTAGAATGCTGGGACCCTGCCCCCACTGCTGGGTCCAACTGGTGTCACAATACTGCAGCCTTCTGAGTCAGGGATGTCATCAGGGCTTCAGAAATGTGGATATTTAGGGATATCTCATCATTTTGAGAGCCCAGTCTCCCCAGAGTAGCACAAAATTACACTGCGCTGCAGCTGCTTGAGTCTCAGGGGATGTATGAGATCCAATACAAACTTCCTCTCTGGAACAATGCTGTCATGTGGACACCAGGCAGCTCCCTTATACTAACTCAGGGCCCACAGGAGCCAAGGGACTTACCAGTGGCTAGAATTGCAGAAGTGTGTGGTGGGAATGCAGATCACTGAGAATCTCTCGCTTATATTTTCCTCATAATGGAGAATTTCTCCTGGCTCCAAGCCAATCCTGGCCAGTATGGCTGCCTTGCTTTC
>PVKV010039545.1:0-12948 GCA_004027835.1 Alouatta palliata | reverse complement strand
GAGACTCACCTCACAGCACCCTCAGGACCACGGGGCTGGGTGGGCGGACCACCGAGACTCATCTCACAGCACCCTCAGGACCACTGAGTGGACCCACCGAGAATCACCTCACAGAACCCTCAGGACCACTGAGTCAGGTGAGTGGGCCACCGAGACTCATCTCACAGCACCCTCAGGACCACTGAGTGGACCCTCCGAGAATCACCTCACAGAACCCTCAGGACCACTGAGTCAGGTGAGTGGGCCACCGAGACTCCTCTCACAGCACCCTCAGGACCACTGAGTGGGGTGAGTGGGCCACCGAGACTCCTCTCTCAGCACCCTCAGGACCCCTGGGCGGGATGAGTGGGGCCCAGGCTCTCCATTGGGACCCTTTCCCTGGGACTGGGAGCTGCCACCTTTGCATTCTGATTCCTCAGGGTCAGTGCGACTGAGGGCGGCACAGAGCACGTCTCCACGCAGGCTCCACCTGATCTCCCAGGACCAGAGCTCCAAGTCCCAATGGAGTCACGGCTGAAATTAGGAGCCTCTGAGACCGATGGTGTCCCCTGAGCCACATCTGGCCACACTTCCTCCCCCTTCCCAGGGCTCAGTCAGTGACTCATTTGGAAAAGGTTCATTAGGACCTAGAGAATTGGTTGTGCACTTCACGACTGTTTCCCGTGACTTAGGTGTAGCCACGAAAGACTAAAAATCTGACTGCACAGGCATCAACACGTGAATCACACTGGTCACCAAGCAAAGCACACCATCATTTTATTCTGGTATAAACACATATAATAAAAACTCTGGAAGGGCAGTTTTGGGTGGTGGATATATAACACTTCTACTATCCTTGGATTGTGGAATTTTGGGTTATTTTCATCTTTTATTTTACTCTTTCCATATTGATTATATTTATTACAAAACACACACATATCTTTCCTATTGAGAAAAAATCAAGTAAATCTATTTTAACATTTAAAATATATTGAAGGACTGCTCCATAAATATTACTTTAAGAAGAAAGTATTACTCCAGGTTCATGGAGAATGAAAAAAAATCACAAGAAGGTTGTTTCCTGAGCCCTATTCACAAAACATTCACAGTGATCAACTCTGGAAGTCAGGCTTGCAAAGCAAATGTGCCCAGCAGTGCCCAGGGTCTGATATCCTTGTCCTGCAGAGAGAAGTCAGGCCAAGCGGGTCTGACGCTCACACACCCACCATGGAGTCGCCGTGCCCATGGGTGGCAGGGTCGGACCTCAGGCTCTCCTCACACAGGTGGGTTCCGGTCTTGGCTGTGCCCGGGAATCAGTCACCTGGGAACTTTAGAAACGCCGGTGCAGGGTCCCACCGGGTTTCTGATTCACTCGGTCTGGGGTGTGGGTTGGCCATCAGGACTTTACTGCTCCCCAGGGTGTTCCGAATGTCCTGCCAGGGCCGAGAGCCTCTGCACTTCATCAGACTTGCCCTCCCGTCCCGCTAGCTGGC
Source organism: Alouatta palliata (assembly GCA_004027835.1). NCBI lineage: Eukaryota > Metazoa > Chordata > Mammalia > Primates > Atelidae > Alouatta > Alouatta palliata. The sequence goes on along the minus strand of PVKV010039545.1, from coordinate 11,476 downwards.
TTCTGGCCACAGTCCCAGGTGAGCCGTGTCCAATGCATTTGTGCTGGAAGGCTCCAAGGCTTGGTTGGATGGGGGACGTTTGGCAATTCCTTTCCTGCAGATAACAGAGGATCTCACTGCTTCCCTTCAGTCACCTCTGAAACGGATCTGGACACCTCTTAACCTCATGTCTTCCATCTGCAAACACAGGACGAGCAGCAGAGATGATCCCTGCCAATATGGCCCCGAGAAACTGCAAACTGCTCTCTAATACCTCTAACACCTTTTGCTATTAGGGAGTCAGGATTAACCCAATGCCAGGCAGATTAAAATTATGTTCTTAGTGGGAGCCTGTCGGTGAAAACCTGGTCTTACTAAGACTGTACTTACAGTGAAATTCCACCGCCGCTCAAAGCATTATTATTATTTTCATTTTTCATCTTAAAAATGATTCGCAGACTCGCTGGCTCTCCTGGAATCTCTGAGTGTTTGCAACTGCATTTCAATTGGTTTTCAAGTTTCTGACAAACGCCATGCCAAAATGAGAAAAAACTTGCATTTAAACCAGAAGTTTTGCAAGAGGAGAGGCCGTGACGCTGGGGATGGAGGAGGTGCCGTGAGTTGAGTTGTGACAGTCTGTTCAGGTTCCTTCCATGGCAGAAATCAAATCTGCCCTGACTTTGCTCCTTCTGTCCTCTCTCTAGGAATTTCAAAGGAGAACTGGAAAAACAGTACTTACTCAAGATTTTAAATGGTAATGCAGTGAGTCTTTGCAGGATGGCAGGATCTTTCCTCGAGGCAGGAATGTGTGACATCCTTTGGAGAAAGTTTGTCTTGCTCATGGTGTTTTGCAAACCTGGCAATGTGTTGAAGTCAGCAGGGGCTTCAGAAGGGAGAGTTCCTAAGAAGAAGGTCACTTTTGGCCTTACTTTCTGGGACATCAGGGGACTCAGAGAAAATCATAAAATCAGAGAATCCATGCCAGGGGAAGGCAGGGGTCGTGAGTTCCTTTACTTAGAAGGAGCTAAAGGCCCTTGTCAGGACAGGTCCATCTAGGAAGCTTCTTTGGAGAAACCAAGCAGAAAGGAGGCCTCAGGAAATTCCCCCTGGATATTTACGCAGACTGTAACTACCAACCCTGGTCCTCAGCCTCCTCTTTATGGTCCTCTCCCTGCTGACACAGCAGTCGCAGTGCCTAAGTCAGGACCAAAACACAGGAGAAGTAACGGCAGCAACAGGCGTAGGAGTGAGGCCACCTGGCCAAGTGTGATTTTGCTACCAGGCCCATCGAATGCACACACAGCTGAACGTATGTGAGCCCGCCTAGCTTGTCCTGTGCCTGCCCAGCTCAGCCCACACCTGCCTCCTGCAGCTGAGCTTCTCAGCCTTCCTCCCACCCCAGGATTCTGCCTCACCCAGGGCCGCCCCTTCTGCTATCCTGACTCCGGCGGCTCCTTCTGTCCCATCCTGGTGGCTGCCTACTCCCCTCTTTCGGGCGCCCACCTGTGCAAACCCCAGCACTGCCTGCCTCCTTCTGTGTGTACTGCCCAGCCTGGTGTCCCCCCTGCTCCCCACACCTCAGTGGGAAGAAGCCTCAAGGTCATCCTTTCCTCCCTGTTCTGCACCTGGAGCAGAGCCCACGTGAGGGAAACCCAGGGGCATTCCTAGAAGGAATAAGAGCAAATGGGGCTGGGTGAGAGAGGTGGCTCACGGCTGTAATCCCAGCACTTTGAGAGGCCGAGGCGGGCAGATCATCTGAGGTCAGGAGTTTGAGACCAGCCTGCCAACCCCATCTCTACTAAAAATAAAAAAACTAGCCAGGTGTGGTGGCGGGTGCCTATAATCCCAGCTACCTGGGAGGCTGAGGCAGGAGAATCGCTTGAGCCTGGGAGGTGGAGGTTGCAGCGAGCTGAGATTGCACCACTGCACTCCAGCCTGGGCGACAGAGCGAGACTCCATTTCAGAAAAATAAAGAAGCGAAGGGAAGGCTCAGGTCAGCGCTTGGCTAGGCTCTTCCAATACTTGCTCTGGTATTAAAATTAAAACTATGTATTTAGTTGAGCTTCTTGTTTACATTTTAAAGGCCAGTCTTTTTTTTTTTTTTTTTTTTTTTGACAGGAAGATAACTTCCATCTTCCTGTAGCTAATTGGTTCATCACCTACTGAAAGTAGGAAAGAGCTCTGGGTGGAGAAACCTCTTCATTAGGACAGAGGCTGAACACCTACTCACCTGCTTTCCAGCCCCAGGGCCTGGTGCGGTGTGTGAACACAGAACTCAAGACACACACGCTCACCAGCAGGTCATCCGCGTTACGGTGACATTGCATGTGGTGGCTGACACGGCGTCCCTACGGCATAAAGTCACAGGTTGTTGTTTACAGATCTGAACTGTCACTGTAACGTCACCTCCCACTGTTGCAACGTGTTCCTATGATAAGTACGCGTTCAGTGCAATGAGACACGAATGATGAACACCGGTGTGAGGAGTGTCTTAGAGTGACTTTATTGCTGATAACACAACGTGGCTTTTATTGTTGCAATAAAGTGAACCCATAAGCTTTGTGCTGTAGTGCCCAGGAGCTGACAGACAGCAGGGGAAGGGCTGTGACCGCCTCACGAAGAATTCGTGGTAAGATTTGCCGGCGCTGGGGAGGCCTGGCCCCTCCAGGTCTCCCACACTTGTTCCTGAATTAAAAAGGGTTCACGTGGCAGGACCCGCTTTGGACAGCGTCATCACTGCCACCAGGGGGCACCCTCGGCTCACGCTGGGCCCAGCCTTCTGCCCTCCCATCGGCGTCTGGCCTGGGACCCTTCTCTGTGTCTGCGTCCAGGCTGGGTCCTTCCTCTGGGTCCACGTCCAACCTGGGACCCTCCTCCTTGTCTACGCCGGGGCTGGGGCCCTCCTCTGGGTCCGTGTCCGGGCTGAGGCCCTCCTCTGGGATGCAGAAAGAGGCCTGGGATGGGTGGACGTGCACAGAGGTCTCCATAACTCTGCAAGCTCCATTATACAGGCCTCAAATCACCATCTCTCAACCGCACCAGGTGCCTCTTCTCTGGCCAGAGAGCCGGACGTGAGGCCGGCAGTGCAGCAGGCGAGGAAAGCCAGGAAGGGCGTGGAGTCGATCCGCCGACGGCAGGAGCGTGGCGGGGGATCTTTCCAAGGCGTCCTGGCAGGTCCGGGCTGGGCCCTGCGTGTCCTGGCCGCAGGGCCGGGGTGTGGGCCCGGGGTTTGGCAAAGCTTCCGTGTCCCCGCTTTGTCCCCTCAGGTGGGTGGGCATGTGGCACTCCAGGATACACACCACTGTGTGATTTAGAAAAACATCACACAGACAGGTTGTTATGTTGCAAAGCTGGCTTGTAATGAACGCTTTGGTCAGAAAATGCGAGGTTACCTGACCCCCTTTCTGTCACCTGCGAAAGAAAGAGGCAGAAGGCTGGATCCCGCCGGCGCAGAAGCCCAGCCTGGAAAGTTAGGAGAGACGAGGCTTCTGGCCGGATGCAGGTGTTTATGAAAGAGCCTCGGCAGGATATGGGGAACCAGGCCCTGCCTTTTCCCCACATCACTTACCCTTATCATTTCTGACGATGGTTTTAGAGCCAGCGACATTGCTACGAGCCTCGCTCCAAAGTAACACCCGCCTTTTAAGGAGAAAATATTTGGAAGTGCCCACCAGCATGTTCCTAACTATGAAATGCATCCTGCCGGGTCAGAGGTGAGAGCTGCGGGGGCCAATTTGTTGCAATCATTGATTAGCCTAATTTAAAAGGAAACGGCGTCACATGACCAGCCTGAGGCTAGCTGATCTCAGGAAAAGCCGCCTCCTGTGGCCAAAACCGATCATGGGAATAAATTCATTTCCAGAGCTTGATGGGAAAATCATCTCCCTTAGGAGAATGATTAACAGCGTTTTGTGTCTGATGCCACCTTTTCACTTGTCCCTCGGGTGTGATTCAGCCTGCGGGTAGAGTTGACTCTAGGGCCACCGGGAAGGACGCAACGCCAGCACCCAAAGATGTGTGCACTTTCCTGCTAGCTGCTCATTGAAATAAACATCCGCAAACAGGGACCCTCATGAGGGCCCTTAGGGCGGCAAGGGGTGGCGTTTCTGCTGCAGCCTCTAAGCCAGGCTTTTCCCGGCCTACCCACCCGTGGGGCTGTGGGGAACACAGAACTCGCCAGGCTCCCCTTCCCTGGGCTTCACAGCCCTGCCTCGAAGCCCAGTGTACACATGGGCCAGCACCTGCATGGGAGTGGGCGGGGCTCATTGTGATCTCACCACTAAGTGCAGCATGCTCGCCACCCCACGCTGCCCCGCCCACCCCGCGCTGCCCCTGGGAAGTGTCCACCAAACGCAGGGATATGCTGACGGCAGGCCCCCGAGCATCTGCCGCTCCCAGCTCCCACCGGGGCAGGCAGGCGGCGGGCAGGCAAGGACGACAAGCTTGGCCCTGACTCCCGAGTCCCGAGAGGCCTCTGCCTTCCAGTGTTATTAGGTCGTCGTTTCTTCCGTGACTGGCAAGGGAAAGTGGCATTGATTTGTTTCTAAGTTCACGAGGGCGGGTGCAGCCACAGGGCCATGCTGTAGCCGGGGTGAAAAGAAAGCCCCCATCCTGTCTCTAGAGAGGCTCTGGGCCTTCTCTTCAGCCTGGATTTCTCCAGAGCTCTGGCGCTGACATGCCGTTTGCCTGGAGGTGTTGTTCTTGGTGCCTTGTCTTCCTCACCCGACTGGGCCTTGCACGGAGCTGTTTGATTAAAAAAGTGCTTGTCCTTCCAAAGGATGGAGGTCAACCCGGCTCTGTCGTCCTCCTCAGCTCCACATCTGGAGACTGAAACACCTGCAGAAGGACAGGAGCGGACTTTCCCCGAGGCTACGGAGGGCCTTCCTTCCAGAGGTGGCGCCGCTCCTGGGTGCTGGTGGCTTCGGGTCTTTTGCAGCTTGCCTCCCACTTGGGGCTGCGGGTGAGGGATGGTGCTTTGGCCCCCATGAGCACTGCGTCCCTGGAGGCCACACAAAGCCCACCTCCTGGCCGTGGTGTTTTCCCCTGAAAGGTGGACTGAATCCCCGTGCAGTGTCGGGGAGCACTGCTGTTTGCACCCCATGGCCTGGAAGCCTGGGCCCTTCGTGTGGCCCCTCCAGCCTGACCCCCACCCAGGAAGCCGGTCCTGCACCCTCCCCTGTCGACTCGGTCAGGGCTTCACCCAGTGTTTCACGCCAGTGCCAATGTCACATCTCTTGAGAATGAATGCAGATTCCTGAGAGGCGTGTCGGTGTCCTGGGTGCTGGGACAAAGCCCCATAGGCCGCTGTCTCAGGTCCCTGGGAATTTACTCTCTCACAATCCTGGAGGCCAAAGTCTGAAACCCAGGGGTGGGCAGGGCCTCGCTCCCTCCAAAGGCCCAGGAGGCTCCTTCCCTGTCTCTTCCTGCTCCTGGTGGATCCAGCATCCCTTGGCCTGCAGCCTCATCAACTTCCGCCTCTGTCTTTACAGTTATCTTGCATTTGTCTCTGTCTCCTTATCTTACAAGGGCAGCAGCCATTGGATGAGGGCTGGCCCTTACCCAGGATGACCTCATCCAAATTGCAGTATATCTGCAGAGAGCCTATTCCAAGGAAGTTCATGTTCACAGGTGCTCAGGGGAGGAATGGGACACAATTGAACCCTTAGCCAGAGGTCAGGCTGCATGGACAGGAAGTCTCCTGCGCCCCACTCGTGCGGAAGCTCGTGGCCCTGCAGGAGTGGCCTGCCCATCATTAGACGGCGCTGCAACCTCAGGGAGAGGCCCCCATGCTCCTCCCTCCTCAGTGGGGAAACTGATCCCAGGACTAGCACTTCTCAGAGCCAGGGTGCTGTTCCCATGCTCTGTACTCTTTGATTCTGAAAAGACCAGCATAGGATGCCATGGCCTGGCAATCCTGGCCTCCACACGCAGTTCCCAGGATGGCTGGAGGAGGCCTTGGGAGAAGTAAGGAATAATCATGCCTCTTCAGGCGCCTTTGGGAGGAAGCGTGCTTAGACAGCCAGGACCCGAGCTGGCGAAAAGGGCCGAAGGCACTGGAGCCAGGGTCAGAGGTCAGGCCCAGCAGCACCAGGTATACACAGGCACACTGGTCCAGGCACCTGCAGCCATGCCCATGTACATGCACACACATGAACACCCACACATACATGTGCAGCACACACACATCACAGACCAGGCCACGCACATATACATACACACACACATGAACACCCACATGGATATGTGCAGCACACACCCACATCACAGGCTGAGCCCATGCACACACACACACACACACACACATATATGTGCAGCACACACCCACATCACAGGCTGAGCCCATGCACACACACACACACACACACATACACAATGTATATGTGCAGCACACACCCACATCACAGGCTGAGCCCATGCACACACACACACACACACACACACACAATGTATATGTGCAGCACATACCCACATCACAGGCTGGGCCCATGCGCGCGCACACACACACACACACACACACAATGTATATGTGCAGCACACACCCACATCACAGGCTGAGCCCATGCACACAAGCGCACACACACATATATGTGCAGCACACACCCACATCGCAGGCTCAGCCCATGCACACACGCACGCACACACACACACACCCCAGGCGTGTGGCCTTCGGGCTCCAGGTTGCCCCACGGGGTCTTTGCCTCCGTGTTGAGGCAGTGTCTGGAGTTTCTCTCCCCCCTCAAACCTGCGGCTGGTGCCATGACCCACTCTGTGTGGCCCCTGTCTCTTTCTCAAAAGAGTGGCCTCTGGGAAGGTGCTACAGCCGACACCTGGGGAAACTAACAAAGCCTCATTCACTGGCTGTGCTGGTTTTATGGCGGATCTTTGATTCCCTGGAGAGCCAGGCTACTTTGATGTGAACGTTTGCTCCTTCAGAAGTCCATGCTGTTCATCTCCTCACCCGAGCTGAAAGCTGCCTTGCAACTCCTCACTCACAGCTCTTCCTAATCGCCTTTTATTGCTTTATAGGTGCCTGCAGCTTGGATAAGCGGGGCACAGCAGGCCGTTATTGATAAGGACATTTAATACCTAACAAGGGCCAGGTGACATTTCCTCGTGGCTGCCGTAAGGATGTGGGCTCAGATGTGAACCCAACGGAGAGAAAGAGATGATTGTAAAGGGAAGGAAAACAAACCGCCACCTGTCCCGCCTCAATTAAAGAACACCTGTGTTGACTTACTCCGCCATGAGAATTCGTTTTCCAACCAATTTGCTGTTTTATTTATCTAGAAAGACCCGTATCAGCAGTTCTCCGTTTTCATCAGAAAGCTGCCCACATCAAAAGGAGATAACTCCTTTTTTCTTTTAACTGAGGAAGGTAGTGAAAGTCACTCTTTCAAGGGAAACTGCCTGAGCTGTGGGTCAGGCTCAGACATGGGCACCGTGGGGCAGCTGAGGTGCTCCCGTCCATTTGCACAGCCGAGCCTGGGGAGGGCTCCTCCTGCCTGGAGACAGAGCTGGGCAGTGTGTTTGCTGTCCTCTCTGGCACTGAGGTCACCAGAGCAGAACTGTACTCTGTGGTCACGCTGAGGGTCACGCTGAGGGTCGGTGCACCCCCAGGTCCGCCTCTGTTCCCCGCGTCCTTCCCCGGCATCTCCGGGGGCCCTTTCTTCACCTGTGTGATGCTCCCCTGGGGTCTCCACCGGCCCACAGGCCCCAGCCCCTTCCACCCATGAGTGTGCAGAATTTGGTGGCAAAGTAATCATTCTTATTTGCACTATGTACCCTTGAAACACTGAAGCATGGGACTGACGCATTCCTTCCATGCGTCTAGACTCTCCTGATGGTAAATTCGGAGAACGTTTTGTGGTAGACGTGGTTTAAGCAGCTCTTTTCATGCAATGATTGAAGACAAGGAATAGGATATGGTGTTGCTTTTTCCGGAAGTAAGAGAGAAAGATAAAGGTATCAAGCCAAGGTGTCCTCCAGGGAAGGAGAAGGAGCTGGGGTTCTATGCCCAAATCTCAGGGCTCAAGCTGCTGGCTGAGGTGGATGCCCAGGCTGGATGCCACAGCGGGGGAGGCTGCTCCAGGCCTGGGCACCTGCTCAGCCTCTGTGTCCCATATCATGACTTCCAGCAGTCCTGGAGTGGTGGGGATTGATGCCTCAGAGTTGGGGATTCTTGGCTCAACCCAGGAACCCAGACCCTCCCATGGTCCCAGCCTCAGGACTCCAGGAATGACCCGACAGCAGACACATGCTCAGGGGAAAGTCAGCTAACTTCCCCCCACCAGCGCCCACCATCCCCGCCGGCAGGAGCGCCTCTGCCACTGGCTCCAGGTAGCCTCCGGGGGGCGGGCTCAGGTCCAGCCCGGCAGCCATCCACACGGCCAGCAGGTATAGCTCCTCGGAGCCCAGGAAGGACAGAGCCCGCCAAGGCACCTAGATGGCAAGTGGGAAGTGGCTCCTTTTCACTTTTCTGATGACACAGGGCAGGATATTGCTGGAAGGGGACTCTGCGGCTGGCTGAGGGCACCCGCCTTACTGGCTCCTCCTCGCCAAGGCCGGGCTGAAGGAAGCCCTGCTTGCAGTTTCCTGTGGTGGCTTCAGTCAGTTTCGTTTGTTTGAGGGATCTCACTCCTGCCCAGGGTGAGAAAGGACATCAGGCCCAGCCATGGCCCCTCTGGTTTTGGAAGCTGAGTCCTCCCAGCTGGCTCCTGAAACTTGCAAACTCCACTCCACAGCTGTCCAGGGCAGTGGTCATTGCACTGTGTGCCCTGAAGGCTGGGGTTTTGAAGATGTGGCCTGGGGTGGGGTGCTTGACAGCAGGACCCTGTCCCTCAGCCTCTCTCCTCCCATCAGCCCTGCTCTTCCCATTTCATTTGTTGAGGTTTCAAAGAATGATGTCTGCAAAAAAGATTCTGATGTCAAGAAACCATGAGCCCCAGTGGCTTAGGGCTCCTGTGCCGGCCTCTATGGATGCCGCAGCCTGGTGCCATCACCAGAGTCACAGCCTCACTGCCTACCGCACACCCATTGTCAGCCCAGGCCAGCAACTGTTCTCCTGGGACAGGGCCTCCGACCTGTCTCCTGCCTGCCCTCCGTCAAGGTGACCCCCCTCCCACCTGCCCTCCGTCAAGGTGACCCCCCTCCCGCCTGCCCTCCATCAAGGTGAACCCCCTGCAGCCTGCCCTCCATGGAAGTGACGCTCCCTCCAGCAACCACAGGTCCCTGGGGCAGGTTACAGTGCATGGGTGTGGGGGCAGGTGGCTGGATTTGAATCTTACTTCTGTCACTATTTAGCTTTGGAAACTTAATCGCTGCACAGGATTCAGATGTCTTATCTGTAAGATGAACATAATAGTGACGACTTGATACGCTCGTGCTGGTGAAGGAAAATAGTGTTCTCACACAGCTCTCAGGTGCCTCGAGAGTGATACGTGAGCCCTGTTGGCCACCATCATGCCTGCATCTCCAGTGGGAGCCCATGGCACTGCCCCGTCCTCTGCTCTCCCGGTTGGACCAGCCCCTAAAGGCTCTGCCGTTCCCCTCACAGGGCCTTGGATTCCCCCACCTCTGCAGGCTCATCCTGCCTTCTTGTTTTTTTTAAGAACGAGCTCCTGTGTTCATCCTTAGGCTGACGTGGACAGGGAAATCTGGGAGATGGAAACCCGTGGCTCTTTCTTTTTAGCAATATAGTCAATTGTGTCTAAGGAAAATGTATTATGATAGAAAATTTTAAAAATATGGTCTAAAACAGGTGGGGTTTGGTGGCTCATGCCTGTAATTTCAGCACTTTTGGAAGCCAAGTTGGGAAGATTGCTTGAGGCCAGCCTGGGCAACAAAGTGAGATCCCAGCTCTAAGAAATGGAAACATTAGCTGGGCACGATGGCACACACCTGTAGTCCCAGCTACTTGAAAGGCTGAGGTGGGAGAATCTCTCAAGGCTGGGAGTTTGAGGCTGCAGTCAGGCATGGTGGTGCCACTGCACTGCAGGCTGGCCGACGGAGCAAGGCCCTGTGTGGAAAGAAGAAGAGGAAGGGAGGGAGGGAGGGGAGGAGGGAGAGAGGGACCTAAAACAGCAGCCGTGGGTATTGTTTTGCGTCTGAGTGAGAGAATGAGAGAGCCCAGCTATAGCAAGCGCTGTCAGTGCCAAGGTAAATTCTAGGCTATTCTGCCCAAGTACTCAGGTCAGGAACTGGGTTTCTTATTTGAAATGGCCCACGGATATTCAGTAATAAGATGCAGTTGTGAGTCTGGTTTTGTAGCTTAAAAGCCAGGACAGCCGTGTTCAATTTTGAATTACCTTTTAAAATTGTGAAAGAGGAATTGTTCTGGGGCGATGTGATATGGAGGAGAAGCAGGGGCGGCCGGCCTCCCTCCTCACCCAGCCTTTCCTCTCGGCCTTTCAGGCACAGCTGGTCCCCTCTGCTGCGTGGCACTGCGCTTAATGAGGTAACTCAATATGAGAATTAATTACCCCACATTTTAATAGCCACATAGAATCAAAGGTTATGCTGCAGACTCTTGGCTCATCTGTCTCTAGAAGCAGGTCAGTAGAAAGGAATTTTGGTGTGTGTGTGTATGTGTGTGTGTATGTGTTCCCCTAACTCTACCCCTACTCCTACCCCTAGCCCTAGGAATATTTTTTTAAATGGTTTTCCCTTAAAAAAAGCCTACCACCATATGTCTGTTTGTAAACATCTTAAATTTATGAACATAATGGTGTCCACATATTTGATAAGTTAGAATATCTAAGCTAATGTATCTTTTTTCCAGGGCCTCATAAAATCTGACATTTATAATCTTTCTGTAGTTACAATTTAAAAGCCTGAAACGGTTGGGAGGGCCCTGTCACAGACACGCACGGCTAAATGCATTTTGAGAGTACAGGCATCTCTTGGGGGCTTTTTGTTTGGTTTGATTTTGGTTTCAGTTTTGCATTTTCATACCACAAGATGCTAAGTCATCTATTGATTTAGTAAAGTAAGTGTTTAATTTCCAAGAAGGGCTCTGAGATGGCTGGCATCGTGAAGCAGCCAGGACGTAGGACTGAATGAAGGGCCGAGACCCTCGTGGCCCACCTCTTCCCCGACTCTTCCCGGACCCCCTTCCCAGACCCTCTTCCCAGAGGGCCCCACCTGGGGACAGTGGAGAAGCGGGGGGCAGATTCCAGGACGAGTGACACGGGCAGCCTTTCTTGCATTCCCTTCAAGGCAGCTGCTGGAACCTGTGTCCCGGTGACGTGTGTGGCGTGGCAGGAAGGCCATGTTCAGGACTGGCTCGTCCCCATGGCAACACAGTGTGTGGCCTACCCATCCCCCACGTAGGGCGGTGACGGCAGGAATTCAAGGGCGGTGACGGCAGGAATTCATGGTCTGCCTAGCAACAGAGGAACCACCAATGGCACAGCTTGCCTCTAGCCCGCCAAGCGTCGACCAATAGTTTTGAAACACAGCAGCCAAGACTTAGCCAATCTTAGCTACCCGGCCTCCCACA
>PVKV010039544.1:0-12955 GCA_004027835.1 Alouatta palliata | reverse complement strand
CTCCCTCCCTCTCTCCCCCCTCCCTCTCCCCCTTCCTCCCTCCCTCCCTCTCTCTCTCTGTCTGTTTCTCTCCCTCCCTCCATAGGGTCTCACTCTGTCGTCTAGAGTAGAGGAGTTAGTGGTGTGATCTCTGCCCACTGCCTACAGCCTCTGCCTCCTGGTCTGAAGCAGTTCTTTGTCTCAGCCTCCCGATTAGCTGGAACTACAGGTCCATGTTAGCATGCCTGGCTAGTTTTTGTATTTTTTGTAGAGACAGTGTCTTGCCATGTTGCCCACACTGGTGTCGAACTTCTGAACTTAAGTGATCTGCCCACCTTGACTTTCCAAAGTGTTGAGATTACAGGCATGAGCCACGGCGCCCAGTACAGTTGAGGTTTTTTACCTCCTTCTCTTTGCAGCATATTCAGAAATTTTAAACCAGTAATACGAAATACAGATACTTGTTGATTTTGCTCTTGTATTTTAAGCATACTCACTTTTTAAATCAGATCATATATTGTATGCAAGTACTATGGCTTTTCAAGATCATTCTTATTTGAAACAAAACATTTCTTAGTCAATTCATTGGACCTTTACCCATTTTAAAATTTTTTATTTTTTATGTGATTTTTGTGTATTTATTTTTAGAGAGGAAGTCTCACTGTTGCTCAGGCTAGGCTCAGGCAGTTCTCCTGCCTCAGCCTCCTGAGGACGTGCTCCACTGTGCCCAGCCAGATCTTCACCTTTTTCAAAAAAAGAAGCATCTAAATGTGAAACCTTTTAGACCTGTCAACTTCTTGTGATAGAGAGATACAGAATTTTTCAGCTACTCTCTGCCTGTGGGGTAGCCCTACCCTGCAGGAGCAGTCTAAAATAAATATTTTTCAATTTAGGATCAGTACACAGGAAAGAGCCCTAGACTGTCATAAGACTGAGTACCAACTTGGCCAGTTAGTCACTTTGTGACCTTGATTTAAGCTATGTAACCTTTTAAAATTGATTCCTCTCTCTGTAAATAGAGCTGATAACATGGCTTGTCCTGTTTCCTGTGGTTTTTAAAGAGGATCAGATGAGTGCGTGAAAGTGTTCGTGACAACTAGATGCCTATTCAAATATGAGACGGTGGTATTCTCAGAAGGTTATAGATGAATGATGTATTTATTTTAGTGCTTTTCACAGTCTAGTCTTAACTGAGTGCTTACTGAGGGGTTAAATGGAGGTACACTGATTGTCTCTTTTGGAGATGTTTTTACTTGCTAGAGCAGAGAACAAAAGAATGAGAAAAGAGGCTTTAGAAAAGCTACTATGGGCTGGCTCACACCTGTAATCCTAGCACTTTGGCGGGGGGGCCAAGATGGGAGGATCACTTGAGGTCAGGAGTTTGAGACCAGCCTGGCCAACATGGTGAAACCCTGTCTCTACTAAAAATGCAAAAAGTAGCCAAGTGTAGTGTTGAGTACTTGTAGTCCCAGCTACTCGGGAGGCTGAGGCAGGAGAATCCCTTGATCTTGGGAGGCGGAGGTTGCAGTGAACCAGGATCGCGCCACTGTACTCCAGCCTGGGTGACAGAGCCACTCTGTCTCAAAAAAAAAAAAAAAAAAAACCAAAAAACAAAAAAACGAGGAAAAGCTGCTAGTATGGGTGGAGCCACCTCTGTGCTCATTTCTTAGAACTTAATGTTATTTTTAGATGAGTTTTGTTGTTTGATTTTCTGGTTCATAACAGAAGGGGTTTTGTAAGCTGTTTTAGCTTGACAATTTTTGGGGGTGTTTTTGTTCTTAAAAATAATCTTATAAAACTATTTAGTGCATGAAAATGTAGACCCAAGTAGCTGCTTAGCTCCTGAGAAAAGGCTGTATTTCTGTTTAGCACAACAGTGTTTTTCAGGAAGATAACTTTTCTTGATAGCTCTTTTTTCCCCAAAATTCTTGATGAAGAAGATTTGGGGAATTTAGAATAATCTTCAGATATTAAATTATCAGGTTGGTTAAGTAGAGATTGAAAATTTATTGCATAAATCAGTAGCTTTGTCTTCCAAAGAATCTTAGGAAATAGGGCCAAGCAGTGATACCTGTAGTTGAAATATGGGTTGGGCCTATAGAGAAGGTGGTTGGAAAACGACAGTTAAGTGGTTGAACGTGGACTGACAAGCATGGCATGCTCTGAAGTCGTATTAGAAAAGTCCTTTGCTTTCATGCAAAACCAGTCTCCATGGCTTTTCACTGTGTTGAGTGGGCAGAATATCAGAAGCACGTTTTTGGATGAGATGATAGAAATTATGGAGTACTTGTCTGTCAATCCTAAAAGAACTATTTGTGGCCAGATTCTCTCCTCTTACCACCAAATAAGGAGCTTGACTTCATTCTCACTGTTAAGAATCAGAAACCCAATTTAGAATATCCAACTTCTGGTAAACTTTTAAAAATTAATATTTACCTTGATACTTTATCATCTGTTGTGTGGCATCCAACTAATGTGAGGTAATCTGGGGAGTTAGAAGTCCCTTCCATTTTGTGTGGAAAAGGTGTAGTCATAAATTTGGCTTTTAAAGGTTAACACTGTCTTTGCACATAGAAAGCTAAGGGCAGTGTCATTATCATTCGTTTGTGAGGAGGGAGCTGTAAAAGCAAAATCATCACCAGTAGCCTACTCTAAAGGATCTTAATCCCATTCCATTTTTGAGATTTATTTTTTTACTGTGTAGTATCCTGTGGGTATAATCTTTTTGTTGGAGGGGAATGTCTCTTGATTTCGTGTGGTACCCCCTATGGGCAAATTGTCATGTATAGGTTATGTACCTGGCAGTCTACACCTGCAATTCATGGCTGTTTATAAAATTTCACCAGAACTTGTCCTTATGTCCTTTTATTTTTGTAAATGATTAGGAAAAATGCTGAGTCTGAGTATGTATTTTTGTATTAAGAGTTCATTTAGAGAGTCCCAGGAATTCGCAGAGTTGGTTCAACTTTCTGTGGTTTAAATTTGAATATGCAATTAGTTGCCTACTGGTATTTCAGAAGTTTATTGTTGCAGGCCTCTTGTACTGAGGAGCAAATGGAATTTCTTTTTCTATTTTAAATTAGTGTTTGTTCATTCAACAAACATTTCTTGATTATCCCTAGCGTTCTGGCATACAATAGGAAGTCTAGAAGTGTGCAGTTTGCACCTGGTCTCACAAGTAGTGGGAATTTTGAAAGTACACAGAACTTAGAAGGTATACCCTCCCTTCCTTCAAAACAATAGTAGTAATAATTATATCCTTCCTTGCCCTAATTAAAATTATTTGTTTTTTTTCCCCCTGATGACAAAGTAATAAAAACTCCTTGTAAAAAACAAAGAGCCACAGACACGTGAAACTGAAGTGTTTTACCTTTAATGTTGCTTGGTATGTTGTAATGCCACTACAGAAAATATTCCCTTTGTTTGGGACAGTATAGTAAGCATGTGATTTGGAATTGGACTTCCAAGTTCTAGCTCCATAATTTTACCAGCCCTCTTGTCCTGGGATATCAATCAGTCAATCTGGACCTCAAGTTTTCTCATGTCTTCTACCGGGAAGATAATGACTTCTACACAACTGCTGTATGAGCACATATGTGTAAACATTCTCACCTGACTTCTGCTTTTTCTTTTATTTCACTGGGTGGTATTATATTTTTAGTATATCTTATGGCCTTTGAGGATTTCTTAGTTTGGGTGTATTTTAGCTGTGTGCATATATATGTCTTTACAGTATATTTAAGGAGTTTGATTTTTAGAAACTTTACATATTTGGAAATCTATTGGATTGAACACAATATGACAAGTGAATTCCTTTCCTATATACTAGTGCTATTATTTTCATGGACTTTTCTGATGCTTGCTGTTTGTGCACATAGGCTTTGCTTTTTGTATTTATTTATATTTTATGAATCTAAGAATTTTAAAAAAGTGAACAATTCAGAAGACTACAGATGTATGTTGTTAGGTTGCTTTTCAAAAGGTTGCCAGTTGTAGTCATACCAGCAGTGTAACAGGTTTTTTGTTTAACCACTCTCTAATTAACATAGAGAATGATCCTTTAAAAATATTTGGGCCAGGCCTGTAATCCCAGCCCTTTGGGAGACTGAGGCAGGCGGATCATGAGGTCTGGAGTTCAAGACCAGCCTGGCCAACATGGTGAAACCCTATCTCTACTGAAAATACAAAAAATTAGCTGTGTGTGGTGGCAGGCGCCTGTAATCCCAACTACTTGGGAGGCTGAGGCAGGAGAACCGCTTGAACCCGGGAGGCAGAGGTTGAAGTGAGCCAAGACTGTGCCACTATATTCTGTCCTAGGCAACAGAGCGAGACCAAAAAAAAAAAAATTTGCTAAACTGATGGATAAAAAACACTATCTTTACTTAAATTTTCATTGGGAGAGTATTAGTGAAGTTGAACATTCTCTTACGTTGTAATTTTTTTTCTTTTTTCCTTTTCACATAGATCATAGGAAACAATTGTTTTGTTTTTGATATAGTCTTGCTCTGTTGCCCAGGCTAGAGTGCAGTGGCACAGTCATAGCTCATTACATCTTCAGCCTGCAGGGCTCAAGTGGTTCTCCCAGATAGCTGGGACCTTTTAAAAAATTTTTTTTTTTAATAAGCCAGGCGGGTTCCCTCGTGCCTGGCCTATTAAAAAAAAATTTTTTTTTTCGTAGAAATGGGATTTTGCTATGTTGACCTGGGTGGTCTCAGACTCCTGGGCTCAAGCAGTCCTCCTGCCTTGACCTCCCAAAGTGCTGTGATTACAGACATGAGCCACTGTGTCAGGCTCTTGTAATGTCTTTAAAAGTAATGCTTTTATGATTCTTTGAAGCAGAGATATTTATCCTTTGGTAAAAATATTGGAATTAGACTTGGCTAAGATACCAAACTATAAATTGTTTAAATTTTTGTCTGTTGCTCTTTTGCGTTTAGCTTTCTTTCTCAACCTAAAATAGTGGAAATCTTTCATCGTTCCAGACACTAATAGGAGAATTTTAAATTTTCTTGTACATGTTTTTATTTTTAGAAACTACCCTTTTACCAATGTAGTGAAACCTTGTCTCTACTAAAATTAGCTGGGCATGGTGGCAGGAACCTGCAGGCCCAGCTACTTGGGAGGCTGGGGCAGGAGAATCCTTGAACCCAAGAGGTGGAGGTTGCAGTGAGCCAAGATCATGCCACTGCACTCCAGCATGAGACTTGTCTCAAAAAAAAAAAAAAAAAAGAAGCTACCCATTTCAGTCATCAAAGCATTTTTTGTTTCATGATGCAAGAAAGTAAGTCAGTCCTGTCTAACCCTCTTTCTCAAAACTACTTATTTTTGTATTGCTTTCTTTGGGACTTTGAAAGTTGCATAAAACATACAGGGTAATTTGTAAAGACTATCTTTCCAGAATATGAGTTGTCCAATTTTTATAATATTAATTCAGGGTATTTTATGTGAGGATATTGTATTCTTGGGCATTTGGTACTTTTTAAAATTCCTTTCATGAGTGTATGCTCTCATTAGATTTTTTTATTGTTAGCAAATAGCAAAAATACTGACTTGCATCTTTTTTTTTTTTTTTTTGGAGACAGGATCTCACTTTGTTACCCTGGTTGGAGTGCAGTGGTGCGGTCTTGGCTCACTGTACCCTTGACCTCCTAGGTTCAAAGGATCCTCTTGCCTCAAGCCCCCCAAATAGCTAGAACTACAGGCACACACCGCTACACCCCAGCTAATTTTTTTTTGTATTTTTTTTTTGTAGAGAGGGGGTTTTACCGTGTTGCCCAGTCTGCTCTCTACTCCTGAGCTCAGGTGATCCACCCACCTCAGCCTCCAGAAGTGCTAGGATTACAGGCAGAAGCCACCACGCCTGGCTCTAATTTGCATCTCTTACTGGGTCTCTTTTCTACTTTAAAAAATCTGGAATAAGGCTGGGTGCGGTGGATCACACCTGTAATTTCAGCACTTTGGGAGGTTGAGGCAGGTGGATCACGAGGTAAAGAGTTCGAGACCAACCTGGCCAACATGGTGAAACCCCATCTCTACTAAAAATACAAAAATTAGCTGGGCATGGTGGCTCGGGCTTGTAGTCTCAGCTCCTTGGGAGGCTGAGGCAGGAGGATCCCTTGAACCTGGGAAGCGGAGGTTGCATTGAGCCGAGATCACTGCAACTCTAGTCTGGGCAACAGAGTGAGACTCTGTCTCAAAAAAATAAACGAAATCTAGAATAATTACAAATAATATTAGAAAATCATTTTTGATAAGCAATTGATAATTGAATATATATGTGCCTCCTATTCTCTTCAGTGGGCTAAGAAAATAATGGCAGGTCATAGATATTTTAAATTAAAACCATCCTGGCAATTTAAATGCCAGGATGAAATCTGTGAAAAGGTCTAATAGTGACTTCGAACATCTTAAAAATGTTAAATGATAGTAAATTAAAATCAGTGCTTAACTATCTAGTAGCCACTGATGGTAGTGTGGTTACATTTCTCTTAGAATAAGGTTTTTTTTTTTTTTTTTTTTGAGACTGAGTCTCAATCTGTCATCAGGCTGGAGTGCAGTGGCACAATCTTGGCTCACTGCAACCTCTGCCTCCTGGGTTCAAGCAGTTCTCCTGTCTCAGCCTCCCGAGTAGCTGGGACTACAGGCACATGCCACCATGCCCAGGTAATTTTTGTATTTTTAGTAGAGACGGGGTTTCACCATGTTGGCCAGGATGCTCTCGAGCTCTTGACCTTGTGATCCGCCTGCCTTGGCCTCCCAAAGGGCTGGGGTTACAGGCTTGAGCCACCGCGCCAGGCCTTGAATAAGACTTATGAGCTCTTGCTTTTGTTAAAATTTATTCCTACGTATATAAAATACCATGCTTTCTTTTGAGGTAATAGTTCTATGGCATGAAAACTAAATCTAGTTAATCCATGTACTTTAATGCAAATTACTTGATTTTTGTTTTACAAAAGGTAATGGTCTTAAGAGTCATGAAATTTTGTTATGCTTATTAAAAAAAACTTATTTCTATTAAATTTCCATAAGCAATTGCTGTGCCTTTTTTTTTTTTTTTTTTTTTTTTGAGACAGTCTTGCTTGTTCACCCAGGCTGGAGTGCAGTGGTGCGATATCGGCTCACTGCAGCCTCTGCCTTCCTGGTTCAAGCAATTCTGCCTCAGCCTCCCAAGTAGCTGGGATTATGGGTGCCTGCCACCATGCCCAGCGAATTTTTTTTTTCTTTGTATTTGTATTTTTAGTAGAGATGGGGTTTCACCATGTTGACCAGCCTAGTCTGGAACTCCTGACCTCAGGTGATCCACCTGCCTTGGCCTCCCAGAGTGCTGGGATTACAGACATGAGCCACTGCACCTGGCCTGTTACTCATTTTAAAAGGACTTGGATGGTACCTGGGTTACCCTCTGTTTTATAGATGAGGAGAAAACTCAGGCCTAGGTGAATTTACTTGCTTGTTGTCTTATAACTTGTTACTGGCAGACTAGGAACTAAAATTGTGAATGTAGTACAGACTCACTCATGTCTTTGTATAGTAACTCTACCAAAGAGTTGTCCATACTTGACTTGAATGGAAAATTCACCACTTCCTTGGACAATAGCAACTGTTAGAAAGCCTTTACTCATCTGTGGGGAAAATTATTTCTGAAACTTCTATATTGGTGCTAATTTTGTACTCCCTCCCCCATATACCTTTTTGTAACTGCTCAAGTATTTGAAAACCACTATTTACCAAATAGTTGACTAGATTTATGGTATTTTATCAAATAACATTTTAAACATGGATTATCTTATTTAATGAATGTTATATCCTTTGGTTTTTCTTTAAATATGTCTGGTTTGTTTTGACTGTTTTTAGGTCTGATGGACTATTCTTGTTACTTAGTATTTGAAGACACAAACCCTTTCTTTAGATCTTTGTGTTTCTGTCTGGATTCCTCTGTGGAGACAACTATCTGTGGCTTGATTAGCATTCGAGTCTAGTAGTCCTGTCACCACTACTTTTTTGTTGTTGTTGTTTTGTTTGTTCTTTGAGATGGAGTCTCACTCTGTTGCTCAGGCTGGAGTGTAATGGCATGTTCTTGGCTCACTGCAGCCTCTGCCTCCTGGTTTCAAGTGATTCTCCTGCCTCAGCTTCCCGAGTAGCTGGGATTACAGGTGTGCACTGTCATGCCCAGCTGATTTTTGTATTTTTGTAGAGACCGGGTTTCACCGTGTTGGCCAGGCTGGTCTGGAACTCCTGACCTCAGGTGATCCACCCTCCTCAGCCACCCAGCGTGCTGGGATTACAGGTGTGAGCCACCTTGCTGTATCACCACCACTTTTGGATGACAGTAATTATTGCTGTTTTATCTATTTGGCAGTCTTATCTAGCCTGCTTTCAAAATAAGCATTTGTGTTTCTCATATATGATCTTCCTTTCTCAATTTTGTCTCTGCAGTTGGCTTTCTGAACCCAACTCCAGAAATGTAGATTATTCATAAACTCTAGAGACTCTGCTTTAATATGTAGTTTCATTTGATTGCTTTGCTTTAATTTTCCTTAACTAGTTGTCTTTTCAGAAGAGAATGGAACTGTGAGGACTTTCTGCTTGATGATCTAAAGCGATTTTGTCTTCTCTCCAAATTTTAATTTTTTTGGGGGGAGAGCATGGCATGTCCATAAAGGGTCATGCAAAGTAATGATTGATTAAAAAAAAAAAAAAAACTTGGGCCAGGCACAGTGGCTCACGCCTGTGATTCCAGCACTTTGGGAGGTCAAGGCAGGCAGATCATGAGGTCAGGAGTTCAAGACCATCCTGGCTTGATATGGTGAAACTCTGTCTCTATTAAAAATAAAAAAAACTTAGGCTTGGTGGTGTGCGCCTGTAATCCGAGCACTTTGGGAAGCCAAGGTGGGTGGATCACCTGAGGTCAGGAGTTCAAGACCAGCCTGACCAACATGATGATTCTCCTGCCTCAGCTTCCCGAGTAGCTAGGGACTGTAAGTGCCCACCAGCATGCCTGGCTAATTTTGTTGAATTATGTTTTTTATATATTCTGGAGACAAGTCTTTTGTCAAATAGATGATTTTTAGATATTTTCTTCCATTCTGTGGATTGTATTTTTGTTTTCATGATTATTATTACTGTACAGAAGTTTTAATTTTTGATGTAATTCAATTTATGTTTTTTTATTGTTTCTTTTGCTTTTTATGTCACAGAAAAAGAATTCATCACCTAACCCAAGTTCATGAAGAATTTACTTCTGTGCTTCTTTCCATGATTTTTATAGTTTTGGTGCTTATATTTAAGTGTAAGGGTTTGATCCTCTTTGAGTTAATTTTCTATATGGTGTGAGGTAGGGATCCAATTTTATTTTGCATGTGAATAGTGGATATTCATTTGTCTTTGTACCATATTTATTAAAAAGATCTTTTTTTCTCCCTTGTGTTCTACAATGCAAATTTGGTTGTAGAAACTTTGTGGCTTAAAATTTTTGGTGGTTGTGGAGGTTATATATTTTTCTTCTTTATGGTAGTCTTTATTTTCCAATTATCTGCAACAAAATTTTGGCAACAAAAATATCTGTGTTTGTATGTGTATATATGCGCACACCAGAGTATTAATAATGATTATTTCTGAGTGATGAGATGGGATGGAGGAAGGGGAAGGGATTACTTTCATTTATTATTTAATACTTACAAATTTTATTATGGGCTTTTTTGGGCTAGTCAAAAATAGAAAAAGTTCTTGTCTCTTTGGATTATGCTAATTTATTTTAATTATTGTGGTGGCTTTTAGACCGGGACCCAAAGTATTTTTTTTTTTTTTTACAGTTTTTGCCTTTTTTACTCCCTCCTTCCTTTTTCTTCTCTCTTTTTTTCCCTTCTTCATCCCTTCCTCTTTTTTTAAGAACAGTGTATTGTGAGAATGCTTTCAGTTGCTGAGGGTTAGCTTCCAAAGTCAGAAGGTGCTATCATAGGAGAGGGAAGGAAACTACCGATCACTTAGTGCCTATTTTTGGTATTATGCTTTTATGTACATAATAATCCTTCACATTTTTACAGATAGGAAACAGGAGTACTAGACACAATGAGTGATTTCCCGAGGTCACAAGGCATAGTAATTGGTTAAAAGCAAGAAGTAGAGTCAGGTTCATACCACTCCGAAGGCTGAGTTTCCTCTGTTTCTCCATGCTGACTAGTACATAATAAGCAATTCATTGAATGCTTGAGTACACGTGTGCACATTTAGATGGGTGAGTGGCACTGGTGGAGGAAGCCTGGTAGAGAAATTGATGTTAAAAACAAAATAGTAATGGAAACTGGAAAATGAGTAACTTCAGCTTGAGGGAACTAGAAATTTTGAATTCAGTGAGAGCAAGTATTATATTTGTCATGGTATTTAAAGCATGCTAATCATATATACATTTATTTATTGCTTAAGAAAGATTTTAAAATTGGTTCCAAAATTTGGCCAAATGCCCTAAGAGGATAATGAGAAAATAATGTCAGTACCATGTGTTCACATTAATAAAGGCTAAAAGGTTTTCTAAGCCTTTAATTAGTAAATAGACTTTGGTTTCCTGTGATGTCCTAGGTATTCTAGGGGTATGGGGTTAGAGCAGCAGTGAAAGACTTCCAGTTTTCCATTTTTCTGCCTTCCTTTTTAATGAATTGGCACTAGTTTCTTCCTCAAAACTCAACACTTCTTAGCAAGTTAGAAATTTGTAATGGTAGTAGTCCTGTGTCTGATGCCTTTAGGATTGATTCATAAGCCACTGGGGGTAGTTGAGTGAGAATAGGTTTAATGAATTCTATTAGAGGATTCCTGGTTAGAGGTGAAATTTGTTTGTGTCCTGTATGTATGTTACTTCATGACTTTTCCTAATAGTGTGAACTGTACCCATGTTGATGGGTTACAGTGATGATCCAGTAGTTGCTGTCAGGTGTGACCTCTGGATCAGGTGAGGAATACTATCTCATCTTTGTATTGGACTTACTGCTTTTTAAGTATTTTGAACGTTAGCCACGTGTATTCACACAACTAGATGTGCTCTTGATTTACAGAACTGAAAGCTATTACAGGTGGAGTATCCATGATGTGAAATGTTTGGGACCAGGAGTGTTTTGGATTTTGGAATCTTTGCATTACACAGTTATCCCTCAGTTTCCTTAGATGACTTGTTCCAGGAACTGCTGTGGATACCAAATCTGACAGTGCTTGAATCTCTGATGTAAGATGGGATAGTTTTTGTGTATAACCTTTGCACATCCTCTTGTATACTTTGTCATCTCTAGATTACTTATAATACTTAATATAGCATAAATGCTATGTAAATAGTTGTTATAATGCATTGTTTAGGGAATAATGAGAAGAAAAAGTCTGTACATATTTAGCAGAGACATTTTAAAAAAAATATTTTTGTTCTTTGAATCCACAGACACAGAGGGTCATGTACTTAACCAGTTGAATATCCCAAATCTGGAAACCCAGAGTGCTCCAATAAACATTTCCTTTGAGTTTCATGTTCACACTCAGAAAGTTTCTGATTTTGGAACCTTTTTGGATCTTGGATTTGGGGTGGGGTGCTGAACTTGTATTTGCGTAGTGGAAAGAGATCAGGAGTCAAGACAAGAGTCAGGAAATTTGGCTTCTATTCTTGGCTAGCTTGACTGATGTATGGCAGATCACTTCACTAGCCTAAGTTGCAGTTTGCTACCGTTCACTTCTGAGGCTAGAGAGGCTTGAGAGCAAATTTTTAACACACTACATACTTCAGACACTTTTTCATCTGAATTTTTTCTTTGAAGGATGATTCATTCTTATGAAACAGTTTTCAAAACAAAAATGAAAGTGACATCAAATTAAATGCATACTGAAAACTTTTATGACAGTTGTATCAAGGGGGATACATGTATTTTTGCAATAAATACTGAGTGCCTGCTATAGTAAGGATTTTTGCTGAGCTCAGAATCATTTTCTAAGTTTGAGGTTGCTAACTAAATCAGGTATATAAGTTGTATGTGATAAATACAGGGCAGAAATAGGTATGCGCTCTAAAAGTAGTAATAGCTTCTGGTTTAAAGAAGTGGGAGATCATACCAAGTTGGAATATCTGGAAATATTTAAGAAAATGCTTTAGCATGAAGTATTATTTTGACTGTCATTTCTGAGAATGGGAATGGATAGAGAATAAGTGAGTTGGGTAGAAAGGGACAAGGTGAGAGGGCCAAGAAGCAGAATTAAAATTAAACCAGGGGAATAAGTGTGAATAGAAGTCTGGAAGAGGTAAACAATTTCAGGGAGAAGGGTTTGATTCTCTTAGGCACTTGCTATTTCTGTGTTATACTGTACTCTAGCTCTGCCCTACACCCACCCCAAAGAACAGCAGAAACAAGTGTTCAAGAGAAGTGTTTTAATCTGGAAATAATTAAGGAAGTATGATGTTTTTTGAGATTTAGCTGCTGTTTGTGGGGATGAATTCCCAACCGTGAGAGTAAAAATAACCGTGAACATTTTGTTTTGTTTTTTAATTTACATGCATTGCAGGAAATACTGATTTAGTATAAGTTGGTTCATAATGGCAGTTAAATTATACTTTTTTGCCTTCTTGCACAAAAGTGCTCTTTCTGGTTTTCTTCTTTTGGTTTTATTTAATTTCAAACCCTGGGAAGGATACTATGTAAATTTAATAAAATGATTTTTCCTCCCTTTTTGTTTTTTCCTGAATTTTTGTGGAACTTCCTGGAAACATGGGACCTAGGACAGGCAGGTGATGGGAAAGGCCGAGAAATGCCAGGAAGACATGAGGGAAGATTGGCCTTTTGGCTCCCAGTCTCCCTAATCCAGCCTACGTTATTTCATGTATGTTACCATTGAGGAAATCAGTTTAAATGTGAATGCTGATTATGCCAAATTTCTACTTTCTATGGATCATTTTACTCCTTAGCATTTGTAGGGAAAGACATTTATTTGAGCTGAAGAGGGTAACAATGTG
>PVKV010039543.1:0-12955 GCA_004027835.1 Alouatta palliata | reverse complement strand
CGCAACCTCCGCCTCCTGGGTTCAAGCAATTCTCCTGCCTCAGCCTCCCGAGTAGCTGGGACTACAGGCACGTGCCACCATGCCCAGCTAATTTTTGTATTTTTAGTAGAGACGGGGTTTCACCTTGTTGACCAGGATGGTCTCGATCTCTTGACCTCGTGATCCACCCGCCTCGGCCTCCCAAAGTGCTGGGATTACAGGCGTGAGCCACCGCGCCCGGCCTAAAACACATCTTCTAAGAGTACCGTGCAAAAGTGTCAGCTGTACTGTCTGCTTGGCTTCATTGATTCAAACCGCAGGGTTGACAGTTTTCCTTCAAATGGATAAAGTGAGGGATTCTGCAATTACATGAGGCATTTGAGTCAAGATGTCACATGTTGCCTTTGAGGTCTTGCTAAAGAGTTCGGACTTTTCCGACTGTATGTTTTCTGTGCAGAAGTCATGTTTTGTGGTGAGGACCATGGATTTTATCTCATTTCATAACCTTTCTATGCAAATGAGACCTGCAGAGAAAAAAATTATTGGGATGCACAAATCCAAATGGAATTAGGCTCATTAGTTTAGCTAAGGAGAACACTTCTGTTATCTTGTGATTCTAATGACATTCAAGCTTTAATCACCAAATTTTTCGTACAAAGGGAAATATATATATATTACAAATGTGTATGTGTTTGTGTGTGTGTGTGTCTCCCGTAAAAATAAAAACAATATATTGTATTAAGGAGGCCTTATAGATTTGGGCCTTATAGCTTCAGAAATTTAATTTTTTTCAATATATTATTCTTAGGTCTGTAGTATGAAAGGTCTTTTAAAATAAGCTGTATAACAATTTCACAAAATATTCAAAATACAAAAGAGGGAGTGTTGATATTAATTGCCACTGAATTTCATAATTAAAATACTAAAAAATTTACAAAGGGGTGACCACACTGTAATTCATATATCCCCAAAGATCTCTTACAAATTAGATTTTTCAGGCTGGGTGCAGGGGCTCATGTCTGTAATCCCAGCACTTTGGGAGGCCAAGATAGGTGGATCACTTGAAGCCAGAGGTTGGAGACCAGTCTGGGAAACAGAGCAAGACCCCATCTCTACAATTTTTTTTTTTTTTTAATTAGCTGGATGCAGTTGTGTGTTCCTGTAGTCCTAGCTACTTGGGAGGTTGAGGCAGGAAGATCACTTGGGCCCAGAAAGTTCAAGGCTGCAGTGAGCTATGATTATGCCACTGCACTCCAGTCTGAGAGGAACAGAGTGAGACCTTGTCTCTGAAAAAGAAAAAAAAAATCGATATTTTGAGCATTACGAATGCCTACAATCTTTTTAACATTGATTACTTTAATTAAATCCTTCTCCATTTAATCTGATTTTAGAAATTATCATTTTACATGTGCAAGATGAAGAGTAATTTATTATTTCACCCAAAAATGATAAATCAATCTATTAAAATAGAGCGATTTTGAAAGCTAATGAAATAAATGATGTTCTAAATAGGAAGGCTACTGCCAGTAAGAGTAATAGAGAATAACTGTACGATGTGCTTATTCCTTTTATTTTACTAGGAAAATAAGAGAAAAATACACTTTTAAAATAATTTATTTTTATTTTATTTTATTTATTTACTTATTTTTGAGATGGAGTCTTACTCTGTCAGCCAGGCTGGAGTGCAGTAGCACGATTTCAGCTCACTGCAACCTCTGCCTCCCGGGTTCAAGCAATTGTCCTGCCTCAGCCTTTTAAGTAGCTGGGATTACAGGCATGCACCATCATGCCTGGCTAATTTTTCTATTTTTAGTAGAGACAAGGTTTCGTCCCCCATATTGGCTAGGCCGGTCTTGAACTCCCGACCTCAGGTGATCTGCGTGCCTTGGCCTCCCAAAGTGCTGGGATTACAGGTATGAGCCATCTTGCCCAGTTTTTAAAAATAATTTAAATACTTTACACATGTACACATAAAAATGGATGTTTGTTGGGTGTGGTGGCTCATGCCTGTAATCTCAGCACTTTGGGAGGCTGAGGTGGATGGATCACTTCAGCCTTGCAGTTTGAGACCAAGCTGAGCAACATATCAAGAGTCTCTGTCTCTACAAAAAATTAATTAGCTGGGCATGGTAGCACATGCCTATAATCCTAGCTACTTGGGAGGCTGAAACAGGAGAATTGCTTGAGCCTGGGAGGTTGAAGCAGCAGTGAGCTCAGATTGCATCACTGCACTGAAGCTCAGGTAACAGAGCAAGACCCTGTCAAAAAAAAGATGTCAGTGATAATGAGTTGTTTACAAAGATAGAATTAGAGCTCCAAGGATGACTGGGGAGGTATAGTGTATTATCACCCCTACCATGTGCCCGTCAGGAACTGGTACTCAAAAGTCAAAACAGTAACTGCAGAATTTGAGAGGTGTACAAAGAGAATCTCTCAAATAGTACTCAGTTTTGGTTCAGTCACGGTCAGTTTGTGCATAGCTATAAAACTAGCTTATCACGGTAAAAAGTGTGTAACCATCACTATCTTGTAGCATGCAGTTTCCCAGCAGGGCCATGCAACACCCAGGGACATTTCTGAATTGAACATTCAAAAAAGTTACTATTGGCTGCAACATTTTTTTCATTTAACATAAAAGTTAGTCTTGGGGCTGTCATTCAATGACTTTGCTGTTTCCTTCAGAATTATAAAGGCTTCTACCACAACTTTGATCTAAGCCTAGTTATGAACTTCATACAAAACTGCAGAGAGGAGCCAGTGTCTGTTGAAGAAAGGCTCACAAGATCCCCTGGTAAGGGGAGAGGAGAAGGAGTAAAGTGAGGAAGAGTGACAGCTTTCCAGGGGCTGAGTCCGGAAGACCAGACTTGTCAGAGAACGGAACTAGCTTGTCCAGTCTCAGCCCACCAGAGAGTTTCACACCACGTGCTATTCTGGGTTCCGAACATTGAAGCACTTGGGTGACTTGGAATGGCTTCCATCTAGCTGCATCTTCCCCCACAGTTCCAAATATAAATGCAATGCATTCCCTGGGTTCCCGCCAGCCACTGTCACATTTTTGCTTCACAGCTGTCTCCCTGCTGCCCCCAGTCCTGTGCATCTGCCCGTTGCTAAACAGATATTCATGAAACATGACTGCTTGTTTATGAATAGCTGGGATGTAGACATGACGTATGGAAAGAGAAGCTGCCAATTTTTCCCCAACCAAAAGTGAAAGCAGTGCTTGGACCTGACAAACATAGAACGTTTGATCACATGGCAGAGCTGGTGGGAAGGCTGGGGGTTAAAATTGATGCAGTCCACCATGGGCTGTAGACCATTTCAATCACAGGTCCCCACTCACTACGAGCACTTCCCCACCGACATCCTCTGCTCTAATCTTTTCTATCTCATATCAACTTTCAACATATGATAAAATATCACCTTGTATTGTTTCTCTCGTGGCTCCATCCCCCACTAGAATGCAACTGCTACAAAGGCATGGATTTGTCCCCAGTTTCCAGAAACATGACTGGCATGTAGTAGGTGCTCATTAAAGACTTATTTATTTATTTATTGAGACAGTGTCTTGCTTTGTTGCCCAGGCTGGAGTGTAGCCGTGTGATCGTGGTTCACTGCAGCCTCAAACTCCTGGGCTCCAACAATCTTGTCACCTCAGCTTCCTGAGTAGCTGTGCCGACAGGCATGTCCTAGCATACCTGGCTAATTTATTTATTGTTTTTGTAGAGACAGGGTCTCACTGTGCTTCCCAGGCTGGTCTTGAACTCCTGGGCTCTAGTGATTCTGCCATCTTGGCCTCCCAAATTGCTGGGATTACAGGCTTGAGCCACCATGCCTGTCCCTAAAGACTTATTAAATACATGGGAAAATGAATGAATAAAGACCTCGTTTGGGCCAAAACTTGAATAATATTGAAGAGGAGATATTTTCTGTTGGTATTCTAGCTAAAGACTTTTGGGATGAGATGGATGGGGATATTAACAAATGTGTTTTTAAAAAATATATATACATATGCCAGGCGCAGTGGCTCATGCCTGTAATCTCAGCAGTTTGGGAGGCTGAGGCGGATGGATCACGAGGTCAGGAGATCAAGACCAGGCTGGCCAAGATGCTGAAACCCAGTCTCTACTAAAAATACAAAAATTAGCCGGGCATGGTGGCAGGCACCTGTAATCCCAGCTACTCGGTAGACTGAGGCAGGGAATTGCTTGAACCCGGGAGACAGAGGTTGCAGTGAGCAGAGATCACGCCACTGCACTCCAGCCTGGGCGACAGAATAAGACTCCATCTCAAAAAAAAAAAAAAAAAAAAAAAACCCACAGATAGGATTTCAGATTCCACACCACCTTATCTTTAAGAAGCTATTGATGATCAAGTTTTGTCATACGCTCACAATTATTAAAAGATTATTAAAATACTTTCTCTAACTATATATCTTCGTGAGGCTAGATTGTCTTCATCTACTTTTACCTGAACCACATAAGAAATGTTGATCCGAGAAACGAGATTTGTAAGGGTGTAAAACAGTACACTCTTCCCCTATGAAAATTTTTGTTTGAAAAAATATATTCCAATTTTTCATAAAATTATGTTACTTATGTAAAGTGTAGTGGGTTTATTATTTTTAAATTTATTAGTCAAAAACTTTTCATTTTAATTTCAGAATTTAAATTTATTACAGCATTAAATTTAATGCAATGTAATTTAATTACAGAATATATGGACATCTATAATGCACAAAAACAAAAGTTCCTCTAGGCCCTTAATGATTGTTAACAGGGCAAAGGAGGCCAGGTGTGGTGGCTCACGCCTGTAATCCCAGCACTTTGGGAGGCCGAGGTGTGCAGATAACCTGAGGTCAGGAGTTCGAGACCAGCCTGACCAACATGGTGAAACCCCTGTCCCTATTAAAATACAAAAATTATCTGGGCATGGTGACACATGCCTGTAGTCCCAGCTACTCAGGACAGGATAATTGCTTGAATCCAGGAGATGGAGGCTGCAGTGAGCCAAGATCATGCCACTACAATCCAGCCTGGGCAAGACAGAGTGAGACTCTGTCTTAAAACAATGCGAAACAAAAAAAGAGGGCAAAGGAATTCTGTGACCAACATGTTTCACAATTTCTACTCCATTTTCCCCTGACATCTCTGCAGTTTCATCAGTCTCCCTCCCCATGTGACCGCCTCAACCATTCTCTATCTCTGCCAACTCAAAATGGTTGAAGCAATAAAGACAGCATCCGTAACAAGATGTACTTAGATTCGGCATCTCTGGGCTGGGTCAATTTGAGGGCTTAACAATGTCCTCCAGTAGCCAGGTTCTCTGTGTCTTGCAGTCCTGTGTTTCATAAGTCATTGGCCCATTTCACTCATGGCAGAAGATGACTGCTGTACCTCCAGCTCACCTGAGGTCAGGAGTTCAAGACCAGCCTGGCCAACATGGTGAAACCCTGTCTCTACTAAAAATACAAAAGTTAGGACGGCACGGCGGCTTATACCTGTAATCCTAGCATTTTGGGAGGCCAAGGCAGGCAGATCACCTGAGGTCAGGACCAACCTGGCCAACATGGTGAAACCCCATCTCTACTAAAAATCCAAAAATTAGCCGAGTGTGGTGGGGCATGCCTGTAATCCTAGCTACTCAGGAGGCTGAGGCAGGACAATCGCTTGAACTCGAGAGGTGGAGGTTGCAGTGAGCTGAGATCATGCCATTGCATTCCAGGCTGGGGGACAGAGTGAGACTCCATCTCAAAAAAAAAAAAAAAAAGAAGAAGTGAGCAGGTGAGAAAGCGTGAAGGAGCCTCGGGGAAAAGGACAGGTTCTGGGTAGCCAGTAGCAATGCTGCAAATCATTTGCTTATTTTTGTGTGAAGTTGTTTGCCAATGTAGTTCTTTATATATTGTTATGTTAATCTTTGAGTGTTTTTTTGAGACAGAGGGATGTCGCTATATTGGTCAGGCAGGTCTTGAACTCCTGCCTTGCCCCCCAAAGTGCTGGGATGACAGGTGTAAGCCACCATGCCCAGCTGCCTTCTGGGTTTCAATCCTCCCTTTCCGAACCCACACGGAACTCTAAGAAGGTCCTATAACTACCTCTCCAATAACATTGTGCCAGGCGTATAAATGTCTTGTTGTTTTCTTCAAATGCTTACCGAGGAAAATTGGCACACACCTGTTCCCTGGCATCAGGGAGTAGAGAAAGGTTTACTCCGAATGCACCCATGACACCATGACAAAGCTCACCCGCTGCCAAGCTCTCCGTGGCTTCCTGGAGACCAACGCACACAGGAACAGGAGCCCCGCAACCCCCGGGGGAAGATGCCTCCTCCGGGTTTAAAAACGGAGCTACCCTTCTGCCCCGGGATCATGAGTGTTGCCTTGTGGCTTAGTGCCTTATGCTCTGCTTCCAGAGCACAAATTCTCAGTGGAATGGGAGAAAGGTCGGGTGAGGAGGAGCGGGGTGATTTATGGTGCAATGCCTACGCTTGTTTGTGTTGGGAGACCGCGGCCTCCTGCATGCACTAAACATGCTGTTTAAACATCCCTGCAATTTCGCCAACGTCTCTTTCTCTCTGGCTGCCTCAACCCTTTTCTATCTCTGCCAAATGCATGCCCCACTCTCTCCAGTCCTCCTGGCTCCAGCTACCCCTCCCCACAACCCTCAAATCTCAGAAATGCAAGCAGTGCCTCTCAAGCCTGGCTGCACATGAGGAACTCGGGAAGGCCCGGTTCACATAGGGCCGTCGGGGGAAGCCCCCAGACGCAGGGTTCTGAATTCAGATTTCAGACGCCTGAGAATATGCATGACACAGTTTTCCAGGTGACGCTGGTGCTGCTGGACCAGGACTGAGCCTGCATATCTCACCCCGAATTCAAAATCAAAAGATGGGGCGAGGGTCTTCGGCAAAATGCAGCCTGGGATTCTGTTTTGGAGACCCCGTGTTCCTGAGAGAAGAGCAGTGCTCCTGACACCTGGTGGGTGTGGCCCAGGACGCTGCTCAACAGCCTGCAGTGCGCAGGACAGCCCCCCACAGGGAGTCATTCATCCATTCATCTGTCATCATCATTTATCTATTATCTGTATATCGTTTATCTGATATCTATCTATCCACCTATCCATCCATCATCATTATTTATTATCTATCACTTATCTATCTTCCTATCTTCATCATCATCCATCCACCTGTTCTCTATGTGTCTGCCTGCCTGTCTTTCTGTCTCTCGAACTAATCTATCATCATCATTTATCTATCCATTGTCTAGCTATTATTCATCTATTTATCTGTCATCAATCCATCCATCCATCATCATGTATCTATTATCTGTCATTTATCTATCTCTATCTATCTATTATGTGTCTGTCTGTCTGCCTATCTACCTACCATCATCATCATTTACCTATTATCTATCATCATTTGTGTATTATCTATCTATAATCATCGTTTATGCATAATCTGTCTATCTATAATCTAACTCTATAACTATCATCTCTCTACCTGTCATCCATCTATATTTGTCATTGTTCTTCTACCATCTACTTATTATCGGTTTATCTATAGCTGTTGATTATCTATCATCTATTTTCTATTATCTATCATCCATCTCTCTACATCGAATCATGGCAGTGATTGTCACCTGGGTGATTTTGACGCCAGAGAACACCTGGGAACATGTGCAGTCATTTGTGGTTGTTATGATTAGGCGGGTTGCGCTACTGCATGCAGCGGGTGGAGCCCAGGGGATCTGCTAAACACTGTACAGTGCACAGGACCGCGCCACCGTAATCCTCTAGCCCCAGATATCCACAGTGAAGAGTCTGAGAAAGCCGGCCATAGGCTAAAGAAACCACTAGTGTAATTTGAAGTTTTCCATACCCTTGCTAAAGCACAGGAAAGCTCTGTTTAGTTTGTTTTCTTAATTTAGGGTGTGCGTTAAAAACATCACAAGGAAATAGAAGCCCAGGTTTTTGCTCTGTTAGGAGACACTTGGTGATGTCTGCTGACGCTTTTGGTCATCGCCATTGTGTGGAGGTGCTCCAGGTGTCAGGTGGGTACAGCCCAGGGATGCTGTTCAACACCCCGCAGCGCACAGGATGACGCCGCAGCAAAGACCTCAAGCCCTTAAGGACCGGGACTCCAAGGTGAGGCTGGATGTTACCCAACTTTTGCTCTGGATAAGATGTCCGCGGTGCGTGATGTGTGTTACGGAGCTCAGAGGCTTCTGCTCTGCGTGGGGAGAAAAGTGTGTTCACCAGGCAGTGGAGATGAGAGCTGCTTAGAGGGAGGCGGGAGGCAGCCCCTGCCTGTCTACCCGGCCAACGAGCTGCTTGACAGCAGAGAGAATCTATCTTGAGGATGCCGGCCTGCGGTGGTGTTCACTGACTTTCACCTGCCACTCTTCTTTGGGAATACCTGGAAATGCAAGGTGAAGATGCCGTGGGAAGGTTGAGGAAGGGGCAGCATTCCCGTGTCTTTCCTTAGGGCCTAGAAGGGGCTCTGCTTGGTGCAGTCCCAAGTTGCTCCCACCCAGAAGATGCTCTCTTGTTACTCAGCAGGGTTTCTCAATGGGGATGATTTTACCCTCAGGGATCATTGGGCAAGGTCTGGAGATCTTCCTAGTTGTGACAACTGGAAAGGGGTGGGAGCTCCTGGCATCTGCTGAGTGGAGCCCAGGGACACTGCTCAACACCCAACAGTGCACAGGGTGGATCCACCACAGAGACTGAGCTATAGTCTATTTATCCATCATCTCTATCAATCTATCATCTATCATCTCCATCTATCTCTCATGTACTTATCTATCTCTATCAATCTATCATCTGTAGCTATTATCTATCTTCCTATCATCTATCCACTTATCTATCTCCATCTCCGTACTATTATCTGCATATCTATCATCATTTATCTTTCACCTATCTCTCCATCCTATCATCTACCTATCATCTATCTATCTATCTCCATCTATGTATCTATCAATTATCTATGTATCTATCAATCACCTATTTATCTATCACCTATCTATATCTCCATTCTATCTATCACCTATCTGTCCATCCTGTCTATCATCTACCTATCATCTATCCATCTATCTCCTTCTATGTATCTATCAATTATCTATGTATCTATCGATCACCTATTTATCTATCATCTATCTGTCTCTGCGTTCTATCTATCACTTATCTGTCCATCCTATCTCATCTATCATCTATCTGTGTATCATCTATCATGTATCTACTGATCTATTTCTCTATCCATCATCTATCTATTTATTTATCATCTATCTAAATAGTGGTTCACAGCCTAAGAATGATTCTGCTCTTGCCCCCCACCAGGGAACACTTTGCCATGTTTGAGGTCAGTTTTAATTGTCACTACTGGGAAAGTGTGCTGATGGCATCTGGCAAAAGGCGTCCAGGGCGGCTGCTCGGCACCCCACAGTGCACACGATGGGCCCACCACAGAGTCCGGCCCCGATGCCACAGAGAGTCCAGCCCCGATGCCACAGAGAGTCCGGCCCCGATGCCACAGAGAGTCCAGCCCCGATGCCACAGAGAGTCCAGCCCCGATGCCACAGAGAGTCCAGCCCCGATGCCACAGAGAGTCCAGCCCCGATGCCACAGAGAGTCCAGCCCCGATGCCACAGAGAGTCCATCCCCGATGCCACAAATGCCTTGCTGAAAAACTCCAGTAGTAACTTCAATCTAACCCTGGGAAAGGGATCAGGTTGACACTCACATCATTCTCAACAGTCCAGGAGGCAGGAGCTGTCTGAGACCTTTGTCAATGCATCTTTTGTTAGAACACTCGTAAGACCCTTTCCCACAGGACGGCTCCCTTACCCAGCGCAAGAGCACAGCACTCCACATGTTTTCACTCATAAGTGGGAGCTAAATAATATGTCCACATGGACATAGAGAGTGGATAACAGACATTGGAGATTCAGAAGGGTGAGAGAGTGGGAGGATGGTGGGGAATGAGCAATTACTTAATAGGTACCATGTATGCTATTCAGGTGATGGTTATGCTGAAAGCTCAGACTTCACCACAACTCAGTATATCTATGTAACAAAATTGCACTTGTACCCCATACATTTATACAAATAAAATAAAGTAAATCAATCAATAAAATTTGATATGTAAACCTGTTTAATACAAATGCAGAAAAAAACATGTTGTCATAACATGTAAAAAATAAATAAATGTGCCTTCTTGAGGCTTACTATGTCCTGCAGGTATCTTACAAAGCCCCAGTAGTCATGAGTTGAATTCTTGCATGTAGCCTGTGGGAGGTCAGAGATAGCCTCCACTGTTTATTAACAGCTCTGGGCCCATCTATGAAGTAGAGCTAAAAATACCACCAATACCTGTCCCCAAGGCTGAGCTGATGCAGGGGCAGCCCTCAGCACAGTGCCTGGTACCCGCAGACCATTGATCATCCTAGGTATTAATCTAAATCAGGAAGACCTGGCTGTAGCTTGCATTGATCACCATTGACAGTTTTGGCAAGAATCTGGATTCCTTTGCTGTCTCTTTCTCATGGTCACAGGAACACTCTTCTTCTCCAAGTAAGTTCACTCATTGAACTCATGCACTCATACATGCATGCATTCACACATTCATTCACTCATTCAACTCATACAGGCATGCATTCACACATTCATTCACTCATTCAACTCATACAGGCATGCATTCACACATTCATTCACTCATTCAACTCATACAGGCATGCATTCACACATTCACTTATTCATTCAGTTAATTCACTTATGCACACACGCATGCATTCACACTTTCACTTATTCAGTTAATTCACTTATGCACACATGCATGCATTCACACTTTCACTTATTCATTCAGTTAATTCACTTATGCACACACGCATGCATTCACACTTTCACTTATTCATTCATTCGTTCATTCATCCATTAACTTGTCCATGCATTCAATTTACTTATTCACTCATACATAATACATTAATTCATGACATGTATGCAATCTTCACTCATTCCGTCATATGTGTGTGCATTAACACACACGCTAGTTTGTTCAGCTCACTCACGTACTCATACATATTTATTCACTCATTCATTCATCCACATATTCACTTGTCATGTATCCTGTTCATTCACTCACACACATTCATTCCTTTATAAATGCAATCCTGCATGCATGAATTCACTCACTCACTCACGCAGGCATGTATGAATTCACTTGTTCACTCCCTCATACATGCACTTGTACATGCATTAATTTACTTAAGTCATCCATGCACTTAGTCACGCCTGAATTCACTCATTCACTCATTCATACACGTGACTCACGCAGGCGTGAATTCACTTGTTCACTCACTCATCCAGTCACTCATGCCTGCATTAGTTCACTTGTTCACTCACTCTTGTGTGTGTGAATTCACCTTTCACTGGTTCCTGCACTCATACAGGATGAATTCACTTGTTCACTCACACATGCAGTCACTCATGCATGCATAAATTCACTTTCACTCATTCATGCCCTCAGTCAGTTATGCATGAAATCACTTGTTCAGTCAATCATTCGTGCATTCAACTCATTCATTCACTCGTTCATAGATTCATGCCTTCATTCATGCATGTATGCATTCACCTAGTTTTCGGCACAGTCACTCCTGCATTCATGCATATATCTCTAAATTCATTCTACATGCACTGGCTCATTCATGCCTTCAACTCATGCATTCCCTCCTTGGCGCAAACACGGATGGTTCATTCATTTCCTCGCTCGCTCATTCATGTGTAGTTGTTTGTTCATTCACGCCTCACATGCCTTCACACACACCCGTACTCACTCATCCATGCATATACACCGCGTGCAGACAGCCAGTCACTCACTATGCGTGCAACAGCAGAGGCCTGAACACTCAGTTATTCTCTCTTTCGTGCACTCATTCATTCATTCAGGCGTGTAAGTATGAGCACGTGCATTTTTCATGCATTCAGTAAGATCGCGTATGAGCCCTGCCTTCTCCCTCTGGGAGGCTACCAGAGGAGCGGCCTCCATCCGGGCTGCGCGCTGGCCTTGGGCCCAGGGCCTTAAGCCATCGCAAACATTTACTTTGGGGCCGGCTGATTAAAGGTTAAATGTCCAAACCTAGAAACCGCGGGCTGCAGTGGGGCCCGCGGCGGGCGAGGGGCGGGGCGCGGCATGGGGCGCAGTCCCTGGCCGTTCCCGGGTGTGTCTCCACGGCAGCCAGGGCTGGGCACCAGGCGGCGCGCGGGCTCGTTTGCGGGCAGGGGTTGCGGCTTGACGGAGAGGACCCGCGCCCGCGGGGGCTGGGCGGAGGCGGGGCCGGGCTTCCGGACAGAAGCCAATCGATGCCCTCGGAGCCTCCAGCGCCCGCCCAGGGCAGAGGCTGCCGGAGCGCGGAAGAGGTGCCGGGGGCTGCCTGGGGGTGCAGGGGGCCGTGGGTCGTGGAGGAAGCCTGGGTGCGGGGGACGGCCGGGGGGCGCAGAGGCTGCCCCAACATCTAGAGGTCTGAGTGGGTGGCGTACAGCTGGGTGGGGGCGCAACCCGGAGGCCGAGGCTGGGTGCTGGGGGAGGGGCGACGGCTTGGCGTGTAGAGGAGGGGTGAGGGGCGCAGGGGGCCGGAGGTCAGAGGTTGCCCAAGCGCGAAGAGGGGGAGGGTTTTGGGGCGCTTGGGGGGTGGGTGCGCCGAGCG
The DNA here is from genome assembly GCA_004027835.1 of Alouatta palliata. Lineage (NCBI taxonomy): Eukaryota > Metazoa > Chordata > Mammalia > Primates > Atelidae > Alouatta > Alouatta palliata. The sequence continues at coordinate 285 of PVKV010039543.1, read as the reverse complement.
GGGGCGCCGAGTGCTGGGGAGTACAGGTCCAGGCGCGGCGGGTCGCGGGGAGACCGAGGCTGCCCCAGGACGGAGGACAGACGGGGGCGGGGGCGCGGGCGTAGGGCTGGAAGGCTTGGGGTTGGGGGCGCGGTCCCAAGGCACAGGCTGTGGTAGCGTGGGGGAAGGGAGAGGTTCCGGGCGTGGAACGGGTTCGGGCGCGCTTGGGGAAGATGGGCCGCGGGCGGGGACGGGGAGGAGGGGCGAGGGGCGCAGGGGTGGGCCAGGGGGCCACTGGAGTGACGG
>PVKV010039542.1:0-12954 GCA_004027835.1 Alouatta palliata | reverse complement strand
GGTTTCGCCACGTTGGCCAGGCTGGTCTTGAACTCCTGACCTCAAGTGATCCACCCACCTCAGCCTCCCAAAGTGCTGGGATTACAGGCATGAGCCACTGTGCCCGGCCTCCTTCTCTATTCTTAATTGGCAAATCCCAATCACCTCCTCAGCCCCTCTCTCAGAGGAAGCCTGGATCATGCTGCTACTGGGGCTTATCATGTTGTATTAGAGTTAACCAAAATGTGTCTCTCCCCATTCATTCATTCATTCATTCATCTATTCACTCAAACATTTCTGTGCTGGGTATCACACAAGCGGTACTCCCAGGACTCTCCATTTGGTGTCTTCTTCCCCTGTGGGCTTCTAGAAGCTGTGACCACATTTTAGCTGCTGCGTCCCACGCACACCCACAAACTTGTGTTGACCCAGCAAATCAGGACCAAGCAACTTCCCCTCACTGGGACATCAACAGGTGCACAGCAGATTGTAAAGGGCTGTTTTTCCACAAAAGGCTGGGCTACCTCGTGGTGCCAGGCAGTCTGGGGAGATCAGATCAACATAGGTCTTGTGGTTCAGCACGGGCAGCAGCTGGGAAATCATGACAGCATTCTGGAAGGCTCCGTCCTGCAGACTGGCCAACAAAGCAACCTTCGCCTTGAGACATGCTGTTCCCAGCTCTACACTGGACATGGGGGAGCTCAAGAGTAACTGGTGATGGAGTAGGGAAGAGAGGGAGGAAGATCAGCCAGTGGGGAGGGGCTAGGTGGTCCAGCCCTTGACCACTCCACCCCTCACTGTTCCCCAGGGTGGCCATGGCTCCAGGGTCTCTTTCCCACCTGTAATGCCAGTGGGGTGCTGTAGACATTCCCAAAGTAGCCCTCGGGGGTCTGGGCCTTTAAGATCTTCTCTTGTACTGTCCTGATGGCCATGGTGATCCGCTGTCTCTGATCAGGGTTGAAGTTCGAGCGCTTCAGACAGGTGAATGCCAAGCCTGCCATGGCTGCCGTGTCTTTGGAGGGGAACAGAACATGTGATAAGCTGGAGAGCCAGGAGGAGCCAGGACAGGCAGGGGCTTGAGGGTTAGGCCCTCGTAGCTATGGGCAGCCACAGGAGGGCTTGGAGAAGAGGGGCAACATGGTCAGATCAGCTAAGGGCACCAACCCAACCTGGTCTGCCCAAGACATTCCTTGTCTGGACTCTGAAAATCCTATGTCCTAGCAAACTGCTCGTTTCTGGGTAAACTGGTTTGGCTGATCACTCTGCAACTTGAGGGCGAGAGGTTAGGGAGAAGGACTGGAGGAGGAGGCCGAAGAGGACTTGACTCTATACCATTGTTTCCAAACTTGGCTGTACATTGGAATCACTAAGGGAGATTTATTTATTTTATTTTTATTTTGATTTTGATACAGAGTCTCACTCTATTGCTCAGGCTGGAGGGCAGTGGTGCGATCTTGGCTCACTGCAGCCTCTGCCTCCCAGGTTCAAGTGATTCTCCTGCCTCAGCCTCCTCAGTAGCTGGGACTACAGGCACGTGCCACCATGCCCAGCTAACTTTTATATTTTTAGTAGAGACGGGGTTTCACCACATTGTCCAGGTTTGCCTTGAACCCCTGGCCTCAAGAGATCCACCTACCAGCTCCAAAGCTGGCTCACAGCTGGAGCATCAACCATGAGCCCTCGCCAATTCACACCTAAAGGACTTGGTGAGAAGGGGTCCCAAGGAAAGGTGAGTGTGGGGCGAGTATGGAGGTCATCGGTGCAGGCCTGGGGACTGAGGGAGTGCCAGCCTGGCCTCGGCAGGGTCTGACCTACTCACCCACAGAGAAGTGGCTCTGGTGGAGAGGGTGGTCGTGTTCCACAGCATACAGGAGTTTGCCCACCAGGTTGTCATGGACCCGCTTCTGGTGGACACACAGGGCCAGAATGCCCAGGCCGTACTGGTAGTAGCTAGTGTGGGGGTGGCCCTTGTGATTGTGCCCTGAGAAGGAAAAAAGCTGAGGGATTGCCTCTCTGCCCCCACCCAGTAGCCAGCCACACCAGCACATGGGACCCCTGGTCCGCACTTTCCAACACACTCCTCTGGGTCATAGGATCTTTCATTCCTTCATGGCTTCAGCCCATACTTGCTGAGGCCCCACTGTGTGTCAGGCACTGTGCTTGGAGGAAGCAGCAGACCCATGGCAAACGGGTGCTGTGCAGTTTGGGCCTCGACCACAGCAATTGCTCATGAGACTGCAATTGTAACGGGAATGCAGACCAAGGTCCGTGGACCCAGCCACCCAAATACCACCCACATTGCAATGGTATTTGGGTGGCTGGGAAGTCAGGGCAAAATTCTCCAAGGAGGTGAGTGCTAGAGAGGGCTGGGGATAGGTAGAGGCAGAACCAAGGGTAGAACAGGAGTGAACTGCATGAGGGGGAGCCAGTCCAGATGGAGGGAACCTGTATGAAGAAACTGGCTCATGAATTAAGAGATGAAAAAGAGCCAGTGTGGCTGGAGCCCACAGACGGCAGGTGCGTGTGGGAGGCAGAGCCCGGGGAGAAGGTAAGGGCAGACAAGCTGGGCCACGGAGCAGTGAGGGGGCCCCTGCAGGGTTTAAGCAGTGCCAGCAAGATCAGGTTTATATTGAAAAAGCTGGCTCTTGCTCTTATGTGCTGGGTCAAGTCAGGACGGAAGAGCTAGTAGAGATAGACTAAGGCGTAAGTCATAAGCAGGCTGTCCAGTTGTCCTGAAGGTGGATAATCAAGTCAATCTTGGTGGCTTGCCAATACAAGACTTGCCGATAGGCTACACGTGGTGGCTCACACCTGTAGTCCCAGCATTTTGGGAAGCCGAGGCAGGTGAATCACCTGAAGTCAGGTGTTTGAGACCAGTCTGACCAACATGGAGAAACCCCGTCTCTACTAAAAATACAAAATGAGCCAGGCACGGCAGCACGTGCCTGTAGTCCCAGCTACTCAGGAGACTGAGGCAGGAGAATCGCTTGAACCCAGGGGGCAGAGGTTGTGATGAGCCGAGACTGCATCATGGTACTCCGGCCTGGGCAACAAGAGCGAAACTCCGTCTCAAAAAAAAGAAAGAAAGAAAAACACTTGTCAATAGAGTGTGTGCAGTGCAGGAAAGGCTGGAGGATCAGTGATGGCTCTGGGGACAGGTTCGAGTCTCTACATAGACAGTGAGATAGGCAGAATGGAGGGTGCCGAAGAGGCCTGGGGAGAAAACCCAAAGTTCTGATTCTTGCTAAAGAATAGCATCTCATGAGCCGTCCAGGATGCTCTCCACCCCCGCCGATGGTGTCCACTCACCAATGGCCCTCTTCTCATCCTCCAGGAACCGCTTGAGCTGTGAGATCAACCTGTCCCCCTTGCGGCCCCTGACAAACTCACAGTTGGCTCTGAGAGCGAGCAGGTAGAGGGACAGCCGACCCATGGAAGGCTTGGCCTGGCAGTCACTGTCATTCTCGCTGAAGTCAGACCTAGGACAAGGCCAGTTAATGCCTTTGTGAGAAAGTGCCACCCCGGTAAGCCTGGCTTGGCACCCCCCCGTACCAGCATCACAAAGTGGAAAAAGTCTTAACAGTGGGAAACTCTGAGAGAAACAACGAAAGTAGGTGTGTTGGCTATGTTGTTGTGAGGCATATGCCACAAATATCTAATAAAGATGAATGATTAGATCCACAGTCCCCCTCCTTTCTTTTTATTTTACTTATTTTTATATTTTGTTTATTTTCTTTGAGACTGAGTTTCACTCATTGCCCAGGCTGGAGTGCAATGGTGGGATTTCGGCTCACTGCAGCCTCCACCTCCTGGGTTCAAGCGATTCTCCTGCCTCAGCCTCCCGAGTAGCTGGGATTACAGGCACACGTCACTATTCTCGGCTAATTTTTTTTATTCTTAGTAGAGACAGGGTTTCACCATGTTGGCCAGGCTGGTCTGGAACACCGAACCTCAGGTGATCCACCCATCTCGGCCTCCCAAAGTGTTGGGATTACAGGTGTGAGCCACCGCACCCGGCCGTATTTTTATTTTTATTTTTTACTGAGATAGGGTCTCATTCTGTCTCCCAGGCTGGAGCGTAGTGGTACCATCGTAGCTCACTGCAGCCTTGATCTACTGACCTCAAAAGATCCTCCTACTTCAGCCTCCCGAGAAGCTGGGAACACAGGCATGTGTCACTATGCCTGTCTCACTTTTTGTTTCTTGTAGAGATATGGTCTCGATAATGTTGCCTAGGCTGGCCTTGAACTCCCGAGCTCAAGCAATCCTCCTGCCTCAGCCTCCCCAAATGTTGGCATTACAGGCATGAGCCACTATGCCTGGCCTTCTTTCTCTTCTCTCCACCCCTGCATCTACTTCTCAAGATGGAGTCTGAGGAACAGGCACTCTATGGCTGCCCCGGATTCTTCACCTCTCATTCAAACCCCAGAATAGGCCTCTCTGTAATGCCCCTTGAAAAGGGAGCATGGAAAGATGCTACCTCTGGGCTGGTGCGGTGGCTCATGCCTATAATCCCAGCACTTTAGGAGGCCAAGTCGGGCAGATCACCTTAGGTCAGGAGTTCAAAACCAGCATGGCCAATATGGTGAAACCCCGTCGTCTCTATCAAAAATACAAAAATACCTGGGCATGGTGGTGCACACCTGTAATCTCAGCTACTCGGGTGGCTGAGGCATGAAAATCACTTGAACCAGGGAGGTGGAGGTTGCAGTGAGCCAAGATTGCATCACTGCACTCCAGCCTGCACAAAAGTAAGGAAACAAAAGATGCTGCTTTTGGGCTTAGTACAAAGGAGTGCAGTCATGGATTAGTGATGTCTGCGCCATGAATGGGAGGGAAGCACACAGAGTAAGATGCTGCCCCTTAGGCTCAATGTGGAAGACCAGTCACCGATTGGTGATGTCAGCCTCAGGCACAGTAAGGGAGCACAGAGAGTCAGATGCTGCTTCTGGGCTCATCATGAAAGAGTACAGTCATGGATTAGTGATGACTGCCTCAGGCTACTCAGTGGGCAGCAGTAGCAATAGGAGCCCTGCATTAGCATCAAATTAATCCAACCAATCTCTTCATTCTACAGATGGAGAAAGGTCCTCTATTCTTTTTTTCTTTCTTTTGAGACAGAGTTTTGCTCTTGTTGCCCAGGCTGGAGTGCAATGGCGTAATCACGGCTCACCGCAACCTCCACCTCCCAGGTTCAAGCGATTCTCCTGCCTCCGCCTCCCAAGTAGCTAGGATTACAGGCATGAGCCACCACACCCACCTAATTTTTGTGTATTTTTAGTAGAGACGGGGTTTCTCCATGTTGGTTAGGCTGGTCTCAAGCTCCTGACCTCAGGTGATCCACCTGCCTCAGCTTCCCAAAGTGTTGGGATTATAGGCGTGAGCCACTGTGCCCGGCCTAGGGCCTTCATTCTATAGATGGAGAAAATTTTGCCTAAGGTCTGCCAACAAAGCAGCGACAGGCCCAAACTAGAACCTGGGTTTCCTGTCTCTTAGCACGTGGAGCAAGACACGGAAAAGGGAGAGTGTGGCAATACCCTAGGAGGCACTGCTGGTAATCAAGCTTGAGGCTGCGCAAGTAGAGCTTCTCCTTGGTCCCACCCTGCACGCTGGAGAGGCGCAGCCCCACATAGACGCTGGGGTTCAGGTGCTCCTGGGAAAGCCGGTCCATCCAAGGCAAGAGGCGCTGGCCCAACTTCTCTACCAGCTGGATGTCCACTTCTGGTATTTCTTAGGAAAGAAAATGGTGGAAGTGAGGTCACAGGGCCAGGCCACCAGCAAAGAAGGGCTTTGGCCAGGCGCGGTGTCTCATGCCTGTAATCCCAGCACTTTGGGAGGCCAAGGCGGTTGGATCACCTGAGGTCAGGAGTTCAAGACCGGCCTGGCCAACATGGAGAAACCCTCTCTCTACTAAAAACACAAAATTAGCTGGGCATGGTGGCGCATGCCTGTAATCCCAGCTACTTGGGAGACTGAGGCAGGAGAATCGCTTGAACCCGGGAGGTGGAGGTTGCGGTGAGCCGAGATCACACCATTGCACTCCAGCCTGGGCAACAAGAGCCAAACTCCATCTCAAAAAAAAAATGAAGTGCTTTGATATTACCAGGGCCTTCCCCAGGGAATACATGTCCTCACTCCCACCTCCACCCAGCACATACCGACTTCCAGGGAGAAATGCACACACTGAAAGGCAGTGGGAGGGGAAAAGCAGGGAAGCAGGTATTCCAAAAGAGCAGTTGGAGCACGCCAGCAAGAGAGGTGTTGGGCTGAAGGTAGAGGATGCTATTGCCAGGCCACCACTCTGCCCATCAGGGGCGACAGTGAAACCGGATGCCAAGCTGTGGGGTGTGCCAGGCACCATGCCCAATCTCACTTGGTCCTCATACCAGTCCTCTGACATAGATACTGTCATCATTGTTTTGCACAAAAGAGGAAACAGAGTTTCAAAGTTGTGTCATGTCTTACACGAGGCTGCAGAGCCAAGGATGCAAAGATGGACAGAACTGCAAAGCCCCTGCTCTTTGGTGCCCGGCTGAATGTATGTGCCACCCATTTACAAAAACATCAGCCCACAGGCAGAACATGTTACACACTGAATTTTTAAACACCGCAGACTGCCAGCTGGTGGGCTGGGGTTGCCTAGTGAACTTCCTCCATGCAGATCTCAAAATAACGCTTCTCCTGCCCTCTCTGTTTAAGCGAAGAGGACCTGAGATTATGAGATGAGCTCTTAGAAAACAGTCACAGCTTGCAGCCATTTACCTGTTGCTATGGGATTTATTTGAAGCTGTGAAACCAAAATACTCAAATACCCTGGAAGTGGAAGCCTTAGGGATAGTTCCAAGGGACCTGAACTCAGCACACGGTAGCTTAGAGTAGTTTGCCTTGGAGGCACCTTGGACTTTCTGTCCCCGTTTACCGCCTCCCAGTTGCTGCTTGGCTCCAGCTGCCTGATGGTGGCCTCCACTGTGCCATATCCCAGGGGACTAAGAAAAGGAACTGCTGCAAGACACCTCCTGAGCCTCCTGGTGCGAGGACCAGAGTTCCTAGAACATCGCTCCATCTCTGTGGGTTTGGGTCCCACCACCTTGTATCTGTTTTCCTGACAGTCCCAGATATCTGCTGCTATTTCATCCACTAGCATGAAATCCTGCATAATCCTTTGCTGTGTGTGCCCAGGCCAGAGCACATGGCTGGTTTCTCACCAGCTGTTAATGAACATAGACTAGAGGGTTGCTTTTTTCCCTTTCCCTCACTCAGAGCCATTTTTGATGTCTATCTCCGTGTCGCTGTCTCTCTCCCTCAATCTCTCTAAGGCTCTCTGGGTCTGTCTCAGTGTCTCCCAGCCTCTGTCTCTCTGGTCATCTGCCCCTCCTCACCTCTCTTTCCTTCTCCCTTTTCCTGAAACTCAAAAGGGAGTTCCCTGACCTCACCCTGGGCTCTCACCTCCAGCACGATGAGTCAGCACAGGGTTAGAAACGGAAAGTCCAGGACCTGGCTGTAAAGGGAAATCGACAACTACAGAGCAACCTCCTTAGAAGTAAGGGGACAGGCAGATTCACCCAGGGTGATAAAAGCAGCCTTGGGTGAGCTCTCCCCTACCAGCTCAGCCCTGCTAGCTAAAGGCTGATTGCTGTTGACATTCACAAGCACAGGAGCTGAGTGCAGTGATTCACGCCTATAATTCCAGCACTTTGGGAGGCCAAGGTGGGAGGATCGCTTAATCCTAGAAGTTTCAACCCCGGGCAATATAGTGAGACCTTGTCTCTATAAGAAAATAAAAAGAAAAGGAAGAAGGAGGAGAAGGAGGAGGGAGAAGAAGAAAAAGAAGCACAGGAGCCCACTTTGCATTAGCATTTGTGCAGCAATCCCTGTCAATTTCACAACATACATATAGAGCTTTAAGCTGGGAAAGCAGGTGTCATGGGATCCTTCCTTGTACTACACCAAGGAGGAAGGCAGAGGAGCACTCTTAGCCCATTTTACAGATAAAGGAATGAAGCTGGGTACGATTAAGTGACTCAGCGCAGATATTTGCACCCCAACCCCAGTTCAAGCTTCCCCAGACCCCAAGAGACAGGGGCTCCTGTGGGGTCAGGCTAATGGACTAACTGTCCAAGGCTGAGGACCAGGTCAGCCAGGTCTATGGGAGGGAAAGATCTCTGAACCCAGATCCTCCCCGGGAACTGTCTGAACAAGAACCAAGAGCTGGGGTTCCTGAGCCTAGACCTGAGGAATCTGATTGCTTTCATGGAACACAGATGAGAGGTTTGGAGTTCTGGTCGGGTGTGGTGGCTCACACCTTAATCCCAGCGTTTTGGGAGGCTGAGGCAACAGTATCACTTGAGCCCAGGAGTTCGAGACCAGCCCAGGCAACATGGCGAAATCCTGTCTCTACAAAAAATACAAAAATCAGTCAGGCATGGTGGTGTGCACATGTAGTCTCCAGATACTCGGGAGGCTGAGGTGGGGGGATCACTTGAACCTGGGGGGGCAGAGGTTGCAGTGAGCCAAGATTGCGCCACTGGGCTCCAGCCTGGGCAACAAAGCGAGACCCTGTCTCAAAAAAAACAAAACAAAACAAAAAAAGAAAATGAGGCTTAATATTCTAAAAACTAAGTTCAGCAAAGCTCTGGCAAAGCTGAAGCACCCGGAGCGGGTCACTTAGCCCCTCAACTGTTGACTTCTTCACCTGACACCTGGACATGACTGCACCTGCCTCTCAGGGTTTCCCCAGGGTCACAAGAGACCACGGTGGTGAAAGTGTATTGCTGGATGTAATCCTAGGTTCAGAGGAGGGGGAAAGAGACATGGGCAGCCCAGAGTCCCGAAGCCTGCCTTCTGCCTCCTGTCTGACCCCACCCAGTGCATGAGCAGCCCTGAATCTCCAAGCTCAGACTCACAGACAGGTCCTAGGAGGCAGTGTGCTCCAAGAGACCCCTTGAGGCACAGAGTTAGAGCAGGCAGGGCCTCCAAATGTTCATTTCCTGCTGCCTAGAATGCGTGTCCCCCTCTACTTTCCTGCCAGCTCCTTTTCTTCTGAGTCTCAGCTCCCACGTGCCCTCCTGGTCCTCAGAAAGCCTTCCCCATGCCCAGCTATTTTCTTAATTTTTGTAGAGATGGGGGTCTCCCTATGTTGCCCAGGCTGATCTCGAATTGTTGAGCTCAAGCGATCCTCCTGCCTCAGCTTCCAAAAACGCTGGGATTTCAGGTGGGAGCACCTAAACACTGATTTCTTTGTCTGCCTCCTTTCCCTAGAACATAAGCTCTAGAATGGCAGGGATTAGACCTGTCTCACGCTTGCACATTCCCCAAAGGCTAACACTGGGCCCGTCTCAGAAAAGGCTCAGTAACTATGTGCTGAATGAATGTGTAAACAAATGGCTGAATTAACCGAGGAGCTCCTGTCTGGTGAGGAGTCATAGAATCAGTCGCAATACGATGTGTTAAATGCTGAGGTCCAGCTGAGCCCAGACTGCTATGGGAGCCTAGAGGGGAAAAGTTCCCGCATCCTATGCCCGAGCCACCCTCCTAAGGACCCAGGAGGAAGGAGGCACGGGATAGAGGCGAGTTACTCACCACAGACGTCAGCGAGGGCCCCCAGGACCCCCAGAAGGAAGAGGAAGGCCCCAAGGTGCCTCATGGCAGCTGCAGGTGGGTGAGTTTCTCCTGACCACAGCCGGTCACTGCTCCCAGAGAGGTAGGTTCCTGTCACTGATTAATCCTCCGCTCTCCCTATGCGCTGCTAAGTCAGCAGAGAGAAAGGGGAAAAGGTCTGTTGTGGCGGCGAAGAGAAGACCAAAGAACAGAGGAAGGAAGGGCAGAGCAGCCTTCCTGGAGGTAGGGGACAAAGGGAGGAGGAGGGCCCGTGGGACCATGTGAGACATATTGAGGCCATCCACGTTCCTGCTTAAAGAGCCCCGGACCAGCGCAGAGGGGCTGACATCTGATCTACCCAAGTTTGTCCGACCTTGCCTGGCTGCTCTCTCTTTCGCTGTTCCAGTGGTGGAACGGCAGGACCGGGTGCCCACCTGGTACTCCTTACAGAAGGAGCCCCTGGTAGTGCCCGCCTAGCCCGGGACTAGGAGTAGAACGGGGAGGTGCAGCTGCGGCGGTCACGTGAGCAGCATTGCTGAGTCAGCTGTTCTTCAGCACCGCCTCCCGCCCTGGTTGGGGAGCCCCTGGCCCCTGGCCCCCGGCCCCCGGCCCCCCACCTGCGGGCCACTTTTCTCAACCAATCCGAGAGAGCTAGGAGCCTCCTGGAGAGGACAAAACAAAACAAATTAAAGAATGGGATTAAAGGAGGGCGCGGTGGCTCACGACTGTAATCCTGGCACTTTGGGAGGCCGAGGCAGGCAGATCACTCGAGCCCAGGAGTTCAGACTAGCCTGGAAAACCCCGTCTCTCCCAAAAAATAAAAATAAAATATAAAATAAAAAATTAGCTGGGCGTGGTGGCGCGGGCCAGTAGTCCCAGCTACTTAGGGGGCTGAGGCAGAAGGATTGCTTTAACTCGGTGGTGGAGGCTGCAGTGAGCCAAGATCACACGACGGCACTCCAGCGTGAGTGACAAAGTGAGATCCTGTCTCAAAAAAAAAAATAAAAAGAATGGGATTGAATCAACTGAGACACAAAACTACAGAAAGCAGGGCTGCTTGCCAGAACTAAGAAAGCAACCTCAAAAAATATATATATATATCTGCAAACAGGAAAAAGAACAAAAGATTCCTCATCTGCCAAGCACCCGGAAAATCAATGTATATGAGTTAACTAGTGGTGGCTGTGTGACCTTGGCCAGGTCACTTAACCTCTCTGAGATTAAATAGTTCTTCCCGTGTGAGATGCGAGGGTTAGGCAAGATCATTCTAACAGCTCCCTTTCAGCTCAATTTGTGACGACACCATGACTTTAAAACTCCTCTAATCATTTCCATGTGTAATCTGTATTGCAATTATTTTTATGGCAAATTGCCAAGGTTCGCTCCTTTAAGATAATGTTTTCAGCCTGACTTATCACAAGCCACGCTCTTGATATATATAAATACAGAAACGTGCGTCTGTTTACGGAAGTACTTGAAAATTTTAAATAATAGGTTGTCCGGTCAGAAAGGCTGGATGTGGCCACTAGGAGGAGCACCCTTGGAGGTTCTGAGGGAGGAGGGAGGCCAGTGGGGAGCCCACCTTCTGCAGAACCGCACATTTGGACCTTCGGGGAGACAGAGTGAATTGTGTGCAATGGAGCCCCATTGGTCCTGGGTGGGACTGCCTTGGCTCCACCAACCCTCTGCCTGTTTCCAGTAACACTGAATATGATTTCTGCTATTTCCAGGAGGGCAGCCTGGAAGAGGTGGCCATGGAGAATAGCCTTTGTATCATCGGCCTCTGGTGAGAAGCCCAGAATCCTTCCAGAGAATCACTTCTGATCCCCAAGGTTGTGAGGGTGTTGAAGTAAAGGAGAGAGACATCCCCCTGCCTATCTGCCTGGACTCAGTGCCAGAGGGTTGGGGAGTAAGGATAGGAGGATATCTTATTTCCCATACACATTAGAAATGTAATCCCAGCACTTTGGGAAGCTATGGCAGGAGGGTTGCTTGAGCCCACGAGTTTGAGATCAGTCTGGGCAAGATGGTGAGACTCTGACTCTACAAAAAAAAAAAAACAAAACCCTTCAGGGATGGTGGTGTGTGGCTGTAGTCTCAGCTACTCGAGAGGCTACAAGTGGGAGGATCACTTGAGCCCAGGAGTCTGAGGTTGTAATGAGCTGAGATCGGACCACTGCACTCCAGTTTGGGTGACAGAAGGAGATCCTGTCCTAAAAATAAAATAAAGTAAAATAAAATAAAGAAACAGAGTGACTGGTCAGGGGTAGAACTATTTTAGGTCATGTGGTCAGGGAATGTGAAAAACTAAAATGATGAAGACATTTAGATCAGGATTTCTATTTTTTTTATTTTTGAACTCCTGGGCTCAAACGATCCTCCTGTCTCAGCCTCCCAAAGAGCTGGGATTACAGGCATGAGCCACTGCACCTGGTGAGATCAAGATGTCTATTTGTGGTGAAAACTAGCTTGGAATGAGAAAGTCAACTCTGCCTGTGTTCCCACTAGACGGGGATAACGAGGACCTTTAAAGCCAGCTGCAACTTCAACAGGAAACGTTTTTTTTAAGAGTCTGCTCTGTCACCCAGGTTGGAGTGCAGTGGTGTGACCCTCGACCCACTGCAACCTCTGCCCTCCAGGTTCAAGTGATCCTCCCGCCTCAACCTCCTGAGTAGCTGGGATCACAGGCGCGTACCGCCACGCCTGGCTAATTTTTGTATTTTTAGTAGAGACGGGGTTTTGCCATGTTGGCCAGCCTGGTCTCAAACTCCTGACCTCAAGTGATCCGCCTGCCTCGGCCTTCCAAAGTGCTGGGATTACAGGCATGAGCCACGGCGCCCGGCCAACAGGCAACATTTCTATCAAGGCCATACATGCTACAGCTGTAAAGTGTCCTAATACCCATGTTCTTTGAGTGACTACTACTTTTTTACTGATATTTCTATTTTCCCCCTAAAATCACAAATGATCAGAAATTTGCTGTTTGAGAGTATATTGGTAAGAACAGAACATCCCACTGTTGCCTGGAAGAGCTATGCCATTTTGACACAGAGAAACAGCATTCCACATTTCTCTTAATAGTTTCCGGGCCGGGCGCGGTGGCTCACGCCTGTAATCCCAGCACTTTGGGAGGTCGAGGCGGGTGGATCACGAGGTCAAGAGATCGAGACCATCCTGGTCAACATGGTGAAACCCCGTCTCTACTAAAAAAATACAAAAATTAGCTGGGCATGGTGGCATGTGCCTGTAGTCCCAGCTACTCGGGAGGCTGAGGCAGGAGAATTGCTTGAACCCGGGAGGCGGAGGTTGCGGTGAGCTGAGATCGCGCCATTGCACTCCAGCCTGGGTAACAAGAGCGAAACTCCGTCTCAAAAAAAA
>PVKV010039541.1:0-12959 GCA_004027835.1 Alouatta palliata | reverse complement strand
GCGTGGTGGCTCATGCCTGTAATCCCAGCACTTTGGGAGGCTGAGGTGGGTGGATCACTTAAGGTCAGGAGTTTGAGACCAGCCTGGCCAACATGGTGAAACCCTGTCTCTATTAAAATACAAAAATTAGGCTGGGCATGGTGGCTCATGCCTGTAATCCCAGCACTTTAGGAGGCCGAGGCAGGTGGATCACCTGAGGTCAGGAGTTCAAGACCAGCCTGGACAACATGGTGAAACCCCATCTCTACTAAAAATACAAAAATTAGGCATGGTGTTGCGCACCTGTAATCCCAGCTACTCAGGAGGCTGAGGCAGGAGACTTGCTTGCACTTGGGAGGTGGAGGTTGCAGTGAACCAAGATCACACCACTGCACTCCAGCCTGGGTGACAGAGTGAGACTCTGTCTCAAAAAAAAAAAATTAGCCAGGCATGGTGACATATGTCTGTAATCCCAGCTACTCCGGTGGCTGAGGCAGGAGAATTGCTTAATCCTGGGAGGGAGAGGTTGCAGTGAGCTGAGATCGTTCCATTGCATTCTAGCCTGGGCAACAAGAGCAAAACTCTGTCTCAAAAAAAAAAAAAAGAAAAAAAGAAAAAAAACCTCTCATCCATTAAAAAATTTTTTAAATTAGCTGGCTGTGGTAGTACTTCTGTAGTCCCAATCCCTCAGGAGGTTGAGACAGGAGGATGGCTTGAGTCCATGAGTTAGAGGCTGTAGTGAGTGAGCTATGAACATGCCACTGTACTCCAGCCAGCACAACAGAGACCTTGTCATTTTTTTAAAAAAAGGCTGGAGGCGATGTCTCACACCTGTAATCCCAGCACTTTGGGAGGCCGAGGTGGGTGGATCACGAAGTCAAGAGATTGAGACCATCCTGGTCAACATGGTGAAACCGTCTCTACTAAAAATACAAAAATTAGTCAGGCATGGTGGTACGCATCTGTAATCTCAGCTACTCAGGAGGCTGAGGCAGGAGAATTGCCTGAACCCAGGAGGCTGAGGTTGCAGTGAGCTGAGATCACGCCACTGAACTCCAGCCTGGGCAACAGAGCGAGACTCCATCTCAAGAAAGAAAAAAAAGAGAGAGATTTTGGCTCAGCATGGTGGCTCACGCCTATAATCCCAGCACTTTGGGAGGCTGAGGTGGGTAGATCACCTGAAGTCAGGAATTTGAGACCAGCCTGGCCAACATGGTGAAACTCCATCTCTACTAAAAATAGAAAAATTAGCCAGGCATGGTGGTGCGTGCCTGTAATCCCAGCTTCTTGGGGGCTGAGGCAGGAGGATCACTTTAACCTGGGAGGTGGAGGTTGCAGTGAGCGGAGATCATGTCACTGCATTCCAGCCTGGGCAACAGACTCTGTCTCAAAACAAAACAAAACAAACAAACAAACAAACAAAAAAACCCCCATAGCTGGGCATGGTGGCACATGCCTCTAGTCCCAGCTGCTCAGGAGGCTGAGGTAGGAGAATTGCTTGAACCTAGGAGGCACAGGTTGCAGTGAGCCGAAATCATGCCACTGCACCTCCAGCCTGTGTGACAGAACAAGACTCTGTCTCAGGAAAAAATAAATCAATAATAAATTTGTGGTTTGGTTTTTATTGAGATGGAGTCTCATTCTGTCGCCAGGCTGGAGTGCAGTGGTACAATCTCGGCTCACTGCAACCTCCAGCTCCCTCGTTCAAGCGATTCTCCTGCCTCAGCCTCCCAAGTAGCTGGGACTACAGGCGTGTGCCACCACGCCCAGCTAATTTTAATTTTTGTATTTTTTTAGTAGAGATGGTGGTTTCTCTATGTTGCCAGGATGGTCTTAATCTTTTGACCTCATGATTTGCCCGACTCGGCCTCGCAAAGTGCTGGGATTACAGGTGTGAGCCACTGTGACTGGCCATAAATTTGTGTTTTTTAAGTCATGAAGCCTCTGGTAATTTTTTACAGTAGCAATAGAAAATGAATACAGGAAGCATGGAAGGACTTTGCAGAATGGCTGTCACATGGCCTGAACTGAAATTTTTAGCATTGATTTACTGAGATGTAGTTAAATACCATAAAATCTACCCTTTTAAAATGTAAAATTCAGTGGTTTGTGGTACCTTCACAATGTGCAACCATCACCACTAATTCCAGAACACTGACTTCATCACCCCCAAAAGAGGGATCACGCCACATTCTCTCCTCCCTCCACCTGCAACAACCACTCATCTTTCTGTGTGTATAGATTTCTATCTTCTGGACATTTCACACAAATAGAATCATGCAATATATGACTTCTTGGGTCAGCCTTCTTTCACATAGCATGTTTTCTTTCTTTTCTTTTTTGAGAGGGAGTCTCACTCTGTCACCCCGGCTGGAGTGCAGTGGTGGGATCTCAATTCACTGCAACCTCCGCCTCCTGGGTTCAACGATTCTCCTGCCTGAACCTCCAAAGTAGCTGGGATTACAGGCATACACCACCACATCTGGCTACTTTTTGCATTTTTTTTTTTAAATGGGGTTTCACCATGATGGCCAGGCTGGTCTTGAACTCCTGACCTCAGGTGATCCACCCACCTCAGCCTCCCAAAGTGCTAGGATTACAGGCGTGAGCCACTGCGCCCGGCCTAGTTTTTGCATTTTTAGTAGAGACGGGGTTTTGTCACGTTGGTCAGGCTGGTCTCGAACTCATGACCTCATGATCTGCCTGCCTCAGACTCCCAAAATGCTGGGATTACAGGTGTGAGCCACCTCACCCAGCCAGCATGTTTTCAAGGGTCAGGGAGGATGTAACAGGAATTAATATTTCATTCCCTTTTATGGCCAAATAACATTCCATTGTACAGATATACTACATTTCCATTCATCTTTTTTTCCTTTTCTTTTCAAGACAGGGTCTGACTCTGCTGCCCAGGCTGGAATGCAGTGGCATTATCTCTGCTCACGGCAACTTCTGCCTCCTAGGCCCAAGCCAACCTCCCATCTCAGTCTCCTGAGTAGCTAGAACCACAGGTGTGTGCCACCATGGCCGGCTAATTTTTATATTGTTTGTAGAGACAGAAGTCTCACCATTTTGCCCAAGCTGGTCTTGAACTCCTGAGCTCAAGCATTCTGCTCTCCTCACTCTTCCAAAGTGCTGGGATTACAGGCATCAACCATGTACAGACCTGTTCATCTCTTGGAGATTTTGGCTATTTCCTCCGTTTGGCTATTATGAACAATGGTGTAATTGCGAACTTTGGGAGGCTGAGGCGGGAATTTGAGACCAGCCTGACCAACTTGGTGAAATCCTGGCTCTACTAAAAACACAAAATTAGCTGGGAGTGGTGGCACGTGCCTGTAATCCCAGCTACTCCGGAGGCTGAGGCAGGAGAATCACTTGAATCCAGGAGGTGGAGGTTGCGGTCAGCCAAGTTCGCACCGTTGCACTCCATCCTGGACAACGGGAGTGAAACTCCATCTCAAAAAAAAAAAAAAAAAAAAAAAAAAAATTCATGCACAAGATTTTGTGTGAACATGTGCCTAGAAAGTAGAATTGCTAGGTCATACCATAACTCGATGTTTGGCTTTTTGAGAAAATACCAAACGTTTTCAAAGTGGCTATACCCTTTTTCATTCCCACTAGCAACGTACAAGCGTTCACGTAAGAGTTGCCGTATCCTCGGCAACACTTGCTACTATCCATCTTTTTTATGACAGTCATCCCAGTGAGTGTGAGGTGGTATCTCATTGTGGTTTTGATTTGCATTTCCCAGTGGTTAACGATGATAACCATCTTTTAATGGGCTTGGGCTTATCAGCCATTTGTGTGTCTTCTTTGGAGAAAAGTCTATTCAATCCTTTGCACATTTAATTGGGTTATTTGCCTTTCTACAACTGAGCTGTAAGAATTCTTTACATATTACAGATATTAGATTTATCAGACACACGATTTACAAATCTTTCCCCCCATTCTGTGGATTCTCTCTTTTTTAAATTGTCTGTTTTGTTTTGTTTATTGAGACGGAGTCTCGCTGTGTTGCCCAGGCTGGAGTGCAGTGGTGCAATCTTGGCACACCGCAACCTCCGCCCCCCAAGTTCAAGCGATTCTCCTGCCTCAGCCTCCTGAGCAGCTGGGATTATGGGTGCGTGACACCACGCTCGGCTAATTTTTGTGTTTTTAATAGAGACGGGGTTTTACTTTATTGGCCAGGCTGGTCTCAAACTCCCGACCTCAGATGGTACACCTGCCTCAGCATCCCAAAGTGCTGAGATCACAGGCGTGAGCCGCTGCACCCAACCTGTTTTTATTTTTGAGACAGGGTCTCGTTCTGTTGCCCAGGCTGGAGTACAGTGGTGTGAACACAGCTCCCTGTAGCTTCAACCTCCTGGGCTCAGGCAATCCTCCCACCTTAGCCTCTTCAGTAGCTAGGATGAGAAGCATATGCCACCACACCTGGCTAATTTTTTTATTTGTTGTAGAGATGAGGTCTCATTATGTTGCCCAGGCTGGTCTTGAACTCCTGACCTCAAGTGATCCTCCCGCCTCAGACTCCCAAAGTGCTGGGATTACAGGTATGAGCCACCACACCCAGCCAAGAGAGAGTTTCATGGAGAGAAGAGTAATCTGTGAGAAATGCTGCTGAGAAATCAAGCAGAATAAGAACCCAGAAGAGAATCTGAGGCTGGGTGTGGTGGCTCATACCTGTAATCCCAGCGCTTTGGGAGGCTGAGGTGGGAGGATCACTTGAGCTCAGGAGTTCAAGACCAGCCTGGGCAACATAGCAAGAACCTGTCTCTAACAGATAAATAAATGAATGAAGAGAATTTGGATTTAGCAACACGAAGGTGACTCAGCAGAGGGGGAACAAGATTGGTAGAGAATTTGGAGGCGAAGAGGAAGCGGAAGCAGCAATCACAAAATCTTTGATGTTTATCATGAGGGAGATCAAACGAACATAACAGGTGCTAAAAGAAAGGGTGTGTGTTAATCATGTTTTTTTTTCTTTTTCTTTTTGAGACAAGGTCTCTCTCTGCTGCCCAGGCCAGAGTACAGCGGCCATGCTGTATCTGGACTCAAGTGATCCTCCCGCCTCAGTCTTGTTATAGTAAACCCAAGTTTCTCTTCAGAGAATCAGTATGTCAGTATGTTCAGCTCTCTTATTCTTTAATTCTCTATTTTAAAGCTTAACTTCCTTGTAATTCCAGTAAACAACCTTCTCCACCAGTTCTAATCAGTAGTTCACATCTGTTCCTCAGGCTCCATCCTGACTCATCCCGGTCACCTGCTCCGGTCACTTTCTTTGACCTAGGTCACCCAGGCTATCTGCTCTGACCTGCCCATAACCGTCCTTTCCGCCAAAACACCCACCCTGTCACTCCAGCTCGGACACCTGCTCTCTTTAAAATAGCCAATCAGGATTAGTCTAGTTTGTGCAGTCTAGCCCTAACCAATAGGGGAACGACAAAGCAGTAGGGACGACCCCCATCAGGCACAGGTACCCCTTCTCCCCTTGTCCAAGTGTGCGGCCACCATTGTTCCATCCGTGAGCCACACCCTTCTATAGAAGTAAATTGCCTTGCTGAGAGAATTTATCTTCAAGTGCCATTTCTTTTGCGGCATCGAAATTTTACTTATAACAACCTCCTGAGTAGCTGGGACTACAGGTGGTGCTACCACACCTGGGTAATTTTAAAAAATGTTTTTGTAGAGCTGAAGTCTCACGACATTGCCTAGGCTGGTCTTGAACTCCTAGACTCAAGGGATCCTCCTGCCTTGGCCCCCCAAAGTGTTGGGATTATAGGCATGAGCCTGGCCTATGTTTTTTAATCTTGCTTTGACATTCTGGGGCTTGGAGAGACTGCCCTTCCCAGGTTGGCTTATTACTGCAGGCAGCAAACAACGAGCCAAAGAACATGCCATTCATATGCAAATGAACCAACCAAAGGCCCCTATTCCCAATCATTTTCTTAATTTAATGCTCACACACAAGGCTAATATTTCCCCAGTCCCAAAATCACCCCAGGGCCAGGTACTGACCAACTACACCACTCCTCTAGTGTAGAGCCTGCCAAAACTATTTAAACTATCTAACCTAAGCTTGCTGAAACTTGCCTGCCATACCGTGCCCATTCCTTCCTGAGGAAATCACTATAAAAGATCTGGGTGGTGCTTTCCCTCCTTCCACTGTCACTCCCTGACCCAGGTGCTTCCCCATGTGGCCCTCCATGGCACAGTGTGTACCCTGTTCTGGAACTGTAAGTAATAAACTTTCAACAAAGCAGTTGTCTCCACATTTGTCATCTTACCATACCTGATCAAAACCAATCTTGGGTACAAATCAAGGCCAAGGGGTAAGTTAAAGGAGGTTTTTTGTCTTTTTTTTTTTTTGAGATGGAGTCTCGCTCTTGTCGCACAGGCTGGAGTGCAGAGGCACCATCTCGGCTCACTGCAACCTCCACCTCCCGGGTTCAATTGATTCTCCTGCCTCAGCCTCCCGAGTAGCTGGGATTACAGGTGCCCACCCCCACGCCCAGCTAAGTTTTGTATTGTTAGTAGAGATGGGGTTTTCTCATGTTAGGCCAGGTTGGTCTTAAACTCCTGACCTCGTGATCCTCCAGCCTTCGCCTCCCAAAGTGCTGGGATTATAGCCGTGAGCCACCACACGCAGCCCTTTTTTTTGAGACAGAGCCTCGTTTTGTCTTGCCCAGGCTGGAGTGCAATGGCACGAGCTCTATTCACTGCAGCTTCCACCTCCCGGGTTCAAGTGATTCCCCTGTCTCAGCCTCCAGAGTAGATGGGATCACAGGTGCCTGCCACCATACTCGGCTAATTTTGGTATTTTTAGTAGAGATGAGGTTTCACCATGTTGGCCAGGCTGGTCTTGAACTCCTGACCTCAGATGATCCACCTGCCTCAGCCTCCCAAAGCGTCGGGGTTACAGGTGTGAGCCACTATGCCAGCCTCTTTTTTCTTTTTTTTGAGACAGAGTCTCACTCTGTTGCCCAGGCTGGAGTGCAGTGGTACAATCATGGCTCACTGCAACCTCTACCTCCTGGGTTCAGGTGATTCTCCTGCCTCAGCCTCCGGAGTAGATGGAATTACAGGCATGCGCCACTACGCCTAGCTAATTTTTGTATGTTTAGTAGAGACAGGGTTTTGCTATGTTGGCCAGTCTGGTCTTGAATTCCTGGCTTCAAGTGATCTACCAGCCTCAGCCTCCCAAAGTGCTGGGATTACAGGCATGAGCCACCGCTCCCAGCCTGTTGTCTTTCTTTGACTTTTTTTAAAGATAAGAGGTTCTAGTATATATTTATATGCCAAAAAGCTAGTCTAGAGAGAGAATTTGATAATGCAAGGATAGGATACTGGCCAGGCCCAGTGGCTCACGCATGTATTCCCAGCACTCCGGGAGGCTGATGTGGGCGGATCACCTAAGTCTGGAGTTCGAGACCAGCCTGGCCAACATGGTGAATCCCATCTCCACTAAAAATATAAAAGTTAGCCGGGCATGGTGGTGTGTGCCTGTAATTTCAGCTACTCAGGGGGCTGAGGCAAGATAATTGCTTGAACCTGGGAGGCGGAGGTTGCAGTGAGCCGAGATCATGCACTCCAGCCGGGGCAACAGAGCAAGATTCTGCCTCAAAAAAAAAAAAAAAACAAGGATGGGGTAACTGAAATTGCAATGGTTATGGACATGTAGCACAACTTCTGTGAACAATTTTGATGAATACTATGCTATTATTTTAACATTTATTATTATGATGATTTTAAATCCTGTAACTCTGTCATCCAAGCATCTATTATTAAAAGATGCTGCCACGGCTGAATAATGTATCTGAAAATCAATAACTTCACAATAGAAATCAGATTTGATTAACATCATGAGAGGCCAGGCATGGTGGCTCATGCCTGTAATCCCAGCACTTTGGGAGGCTGAGACGTGCGGATCACTTGAGTTCGAGACCAGCGTGGCCAACATGGCAAAACCCTGTCTCTTCTAAAAATGCAAAGAATTAGACAAGCATGGTGGCGTACACCTATAATCCCAGCTACTTACTGAGGCAGAAGAATCACTTAAACCCAGGAGGTGGAGGTTGCAATGAGCTGAGATGGTATCCCTGCACTCCAGCCTGGGTGACAGAGTGAGATTCCATCTCAAAACAAAAACAAAAGCAAAAGGAATACAACTGGGGCAGAACTAATCTTTGTCTCTGAACCTCAAATATAACATGTTTGTGGGGGATGAGATGAGATATGAACTTCTAGGACAGGCATGGTGGCTCACGCCTGTAATCTCAGCACTTTGGGAGGCCGAGGCAGGCGGATCACCTGAGGTCAGGAGTTCAAGACCAGCCTGGAGTTGCTCAGGAGTTCAAGACCCTGTCTTTAAAAAATAAAATAAAATAAAAAATAAAGAGATATGAACTTCTGAAAATCTAAACTTGAATGTTAGTCTTTCTTTTTCTTTTTGTTTTCTTTTATTTATTCTTCTTTTGTTGTTCTATTGTTTCTTTTTTTTTGTCTTTCTTATAAGTTATATAGTTGTTGATCACATGACATATTCAACTTAAAATATTAAACATTTTGTTTCCACAGAAGCAGTATTAACATTAATTAAAATGGACTCTGGATATAGCTCATCTCTAGAAATTTAATTTTTTCTCTTAAAAGATGTAATATATATACGTGTATATTATATATATATATATATATTTTTTTTTTTTTTTTTTTTTTTAAGGCAGAGTTTTACAGTGTCGCCCAGGCTGGAGTGCAATGCCGTGATCTTGGCTCACTGCAACCTCCATTCCTGGGTTCAGGCGATTCTCCTACCTCAGCCTCCTGAGTAGCTGGGATTATCGGTGCCCACGATGACACCTGGATAATTTTTTGTATTTTTAGTAGAGACGGGCTTTCACTATGTTGGTCAGGCTGGTCTCGAACTCCTGACCTCGTGATCTGTCTGCCTTGGCCTCCCAAATTGCTGGGATTACAAGCATGAGTCACCGCGCCCGGCCAAAAATGTCTATTTTAATATAAAAATAGAAGCCTGGGCAACATGGTAACACCTAACTCTATAAGAAATACAAAAAGCTGGCTAGGCGTGGTGGCTCACACCTGTAATCTCCACACTTTGGGAGGCCAAGGCAGGTGGATCACCTGAGATCAGGAGTTTGAGACCAGCCTGGCCAACATGGTGAAACCCCATCTCTAGTTCCCATCTACTTGGGAGTCTGAGGCAGGAGAATTGCTTGAACCCAGGAGGCGGAGGGTGCAGTGAGCGGAGGTCACGCCATTGCACTCCTGCCTGGGGGACGAGAGCAAGACTTTGTCTCACAAAAAAAAAAAAAAAAAAGAAATACAAAAAATTATCTGGGTGTGGTGGCATGTGCCTGTAGTCCCAGCTACTAGGCAGGCTGAGGTGGGAGGATTGCTTGAACTCAGGAGGTCAAGGCTGTAGTGAGCTGTGATCACACCAGTGTACTCCAGCCTGGGTGACAGAGTGAGACCCTGGCTCATAAATAAATAAATAAGTAAATAAATAAATAAAACAAAACAGAGATGGGGGTCTCCCTGTGTTGTCCAGGCTGATCTCAAACTCTTGGGCTCAAGCCATCCTCCCACTTTGGCCTCACGAAGTGTTGGGATTCCAGGTGTGAGCCACTGTGTCTGGCCTGGAAACAATTTTAACAAGAGGGAAGTGAACAAAGTTGGCTCCTCTGCTTCTGAAAAGCTCTAGGATTTTTTTTTTTTACCGGTTTTCTCCTTATACAACATTTTACTTTAGATACAGTCAAAAGGACTTTTTAATGTATACAAAGTAATTTCGTCGTGTTTCTGTGGCATAGCATGAAAAGAAAACAAGTTCCCAAGCTTTGAGCATGTTCTTGGGCTAGAAACAATCACGTGGCTGCTGCAAATCAATGACGAGGGAAAGGGGACTGACTAGTGAGACCCTCCCTAAGGGGATGAAATCACTTACTTAGCAGACACACCCTAAGGTAACCCCCAATGAGTCATGTCCTTGTATAATACTTTTTCCTTGAGTTCAGGAAGTATCTGTGACTTGTAATGTGCCAAAGGTGATGGCATCGTCACTGCCATGGTTACGTTGTTATCTAAGACTCCACCTTAGCCAACTAGAGAGTCACTCACTGGCACCAGTTGCCACCATGTCATGAGGGCTGGTGGCAGGAACTGCAGGCGGCCTCTAGAGCTGAGAGTAGCCTCAACTGACAGCCAAGAAGAAAGCAGGCAGTTTGTACTTCAACTGCAGGAAGTGAATTCTTCCATCAACCACGTGACATTGAGAGAGAACCCCAAGCTCTGGATAGGAACATAGCCCAGCCGACACCTTAACTGCAGCCCTGTGACACTCTGAACGGTAGACCCAGCTAAGCTGTGCCGAATCCTGACCCAAGGCAACTGTGAGATAATAAATATCTGGTCTGGTAAGCTGCTAGGCTTGCGGTCATTTGTTATACAGGAATAGAGAGCTGACAATGAGATAGGCTGGAAGGGAACAGGGACTGTGGGGAGAAAAATGGGGTTGGCGCTG
Source organism: Alouatta palliata (assembly GCA_004027835.1). Taxonomy (NCBI): domain Eukaryota; kingdom Metazoa; phylum Chordata; class Mammalia; order Primates; family Atelidae; genus Alouatta; species Alouatta palliata. The sequence goes on along the minus strand of PVKV010039541.1, from coordinate 2,446 downwards.
GTACTCCTAACAAGTACCTGCATGTTGTGGCCGGGAGCAGTGGCTCATAAGTACAATCTCAGCACTGTGGGAGGCCGAGGAGGGCCGATCACTTGAGGTCACCAGTTCAAGACCAGCCTGGCCAATTAGCCTGGCCATCATGGTGAAACCCTGTCTCTACTAAAGATATAAAAATCAGCCAGGCATGGTGGCACACGCCTGTAATCCAAGCTACCTGGGAGGCTGAGGCATGACAATTGCTTGAAACCGGGAGGTGGAGGTTGCAGTGAGCAGAGATCGCACCACTGTACCCCAGCCTGGGCGACACAGCAAGACTCTGTCTCAAAACGAACAAGCACCCAAAAACACAAGTCTGTGACATATTCTACCAAATCCACATATCTGAATTTTTTTTGTTTGTTTGTTTTTAAGACGGAGTCTCGCTCTGTCGCCCAGGCTGGAGTGCAGTGGCACCATCTCGGCTCACTGCAACTTCCGCCTCCCATGTTCAAGTGATTCTCGTGCCTCAGTCTCCCAAGTAGCTGGGATTACAGGTACATGCCACCACTGCTGGCTAATTTTTGTATTTTTAGTAGAGGCAGGGTTTCATCATGTTGGCCACGCTGGTCTAGAACTCCTGACCTCAAGTGATCCACCCACTTCGGCCTCCCAAAGTGCTGGGATTACAGGCGTCAGTCACTGCCCCCGGCCACATATCTGAGTTTTTAAAAATGCTAATGTTTATAAAATAAAACTCCCAAAAAAGGAGGAACAGTAAATCCTTTAAATTGACTTCCAAGGAGTCTTCTAACCTAAACGAAAACAAAAAAAGCCCAAAACCAAAATTTGGAATATCATTTTTAAACCGATATTCAAAATCTGTAGCAAAACAATTGACAGTCATACAGAAAATGCCAGAAGGTGAAAGCATAGAGCTTTATCCCCCTTCAACCTCATTATTCAATATTTATGAAACAAACATTTATTATTTATGCTGGTCCTTGTATTAGGGCTAAGGAACATGAAAATGAATAAAACATAGCCCACGTTCTGTTATCTACCAACAGTATGTTTCAGCTGCTAAATTTAGCTATAATTTACTTTCCCAAATTACAGAACAATCTACTTTCCTCAGCAAGGTATCATTTTCAATTACTTGGGAATTTCATTTAAGGATAAATTCAGAGATTTCAGTCCCTATGGAATAGAATACTACTTGAAAAAGTCTTCCTGAAAGCAACAATGATTCTAACACCTTAACCAAAGATAAACTAGATTATCCTTGATGATACTCAGTTCCAGAAGGGTTATTTTGGCTGACAAAAGTGCTCAGCAATATTATGTATCTCCTGGAGACAGATCTAGGTACAAACAAAAATTCAGAAGACATTTTCCCTGCTCTTAAGAAACAAAACTGTGGCCGGGAGTGGTGGCTCACACCTGTAACCCCAGCACTTTGGGAGGCCGAGGCAGTCAGATCACTTGAGGTCACGAGACTGAGACTGTAAGGCCGGTTGCCTTGCCGGGAGCTCGGACACGCCCATCCTTCCCGGCAACAGGGAATTACATCGCCACTCTGCACCCGACACCTAGCCCCCGCTGAAAAACCCCCGCCCAGAAATTTTAGGAAAGCCCCGACAAATCTTGCCTGATAAGCACTTTGCCCCGTCAAGGTCATTTTTCCCAAGACAGCCCACTCACCAAAGATCCCGCCTACCTACCAGTAATAACTGCCTTCACTCCACTTCCTGGGTCCCAAAATCCAGTCAAGTGCCTTATGCTTTGTCTCCCCTATATCCAATCAAATGCCTTCCACTCCTTATAAAACCCCTTACCCTAAAAAGTTAAGTGCGACTTCTCTGGCCCTTACTTGGACCATAGAACCTCGCCGGGGAGCTAAATAAATAGGATTTGCATTTTCTTATAATGGCCTCAGTTTCCTCATTTCGACTCGACAATATACCTTACAGAGACCAGCTTGACCAATATGGTGAAACCCTGTCTCTACTAAAAATATAAAAATTAGCTGGGCTGTGGTGACACACACCTGTAATCTCAGCTACTCAGGAGGCTGAGGCAGGAGAACCCCTTGAGCCCAGGAGGGAGAGTCATGGTGAGCTGAGATCGTGCCACTGTATTCCAGTCTGGGCATGTAAGACCTTGTCTTTTTTTTTTTTTTTTTTTGAGACAGAGTCTCGCTCCATCACCAGGCGCCAGGCTGGAGTGCGGTGGCGCGATCTTGGCTCACCGCAACCTCTGCCTCCTGGGTTCCAGCAATTCTCCTGCCTCAGCTTCCCAAGTAGCTGGGACTATAGGTGAGCGCCACCATACCCAGCTAAGTTTTGTATTTTTAGTAGAGACGGGGTTTCACCATATTGGCCAGGATGGATTCGATCTCTTGACCTCGTGATCCGCCCACCTCGGCCTCCCAAAGTGCTGGGATTACAGGCGTGAGCCACCGCGCCCG
>PVKV010039540.1:0-12960 GCA_004027835.1 Alouatta palliata | reverse complement strand
AATAATTTCTCACCAAACAGTATGCCCGAGAGCCTCTAGTTGTTAAAAGAGGATATTACTCCTTATCAAAAATTTATAATGCCATGTGATTTTTATACTTCTTCAATATAAAGTGTTAATATGTATCATCACTATAATAACCAACAAAATGCCACTTTAAGAAAACTGTAAATTTTTTGTAAAAATGTAATAAAGAAATGGGGAGTAAGTGTTCACATCATTAAAAGGCTTTGAATTCATGGAAATACAAAAAAAAAAAAAAAAAAAAAAAAAGGGATCATTTCCCTTGCTCCTTACCACCTACCCCTTTCCAGACAGTTCTTTTGTCCATACCGATGCTAGAGTTATCTTTACAAAGTTTTGCTGTCTAATACTGTGACTATCTACATGTAGCTATTGAGCACTTGCAATGGGTTGTAAGTATGAATTACACTATATATCAAAGACAATATAAAAAATGGTGTAAATATTTTAGTAATTTTTACATAAATTACATGTTGAAATTATTTTGGATATAATGGATTAAACAAAATACAATATTAAAATTGATTTCATGTTTGATAGGGAGGGAGGGAAGTGAGGGAAAGAGGAAGAGTATGATGAGCATCAAAACAGTGAAAGAAAGTTAACATATACAGGAAGTCTTTGCTTCCTAAGGATAATTAGAACTGAGAAAGAACACTTAAAATGAAACCATAAAAAATGAAAAGCCAAAGCTTCATAATAACTATTTTTAATGTTTAATGCAGATTTTATATTGAACAAAACGAAGCCCCAAATACTGTTCATTTTTATCTTGTGTTTAATAAAATTTGTGTTGTTACTGAATCTATCCTGGATTCTTAAAATGAATTAAGAATGTACTAATGGTCAAGGCTACTTTGAAAAATATAGGTAGCACAACAGAGCTTCCTGCACAAATCATTCACTTTTAAAATAATGATTTTGTTTCCATCCTTGTCAATTTTTGTGTTCCTTATTGTTATCTGATTTAACTTTTGGATCCTCACTTGTCAATGGCTTTATTTTAAGTAATTTGCTAGTACCATTTTTTGTGTGCTTTATTCTGTAACTCTTACAAAAATCATAATTTTATTTTTAATCATTTGCTTTTTCTTTTCCTAAATTGTGAAAAAAGACTGACCCTCAAAGATGTTAGAACAATGTCCAGAGACGCTAGCATTGAACATCATTTGAGTGAGGCCTAATTTTCCTAAGTCATTAGCTCATTACTAAATGACTTCTGCTTACAATAATGATTGCTTCTCTATAAAATGTGGTAACTTCAGGAATGCTGAAAACAAAAGTATAGTTAAAAAAGACCCATGTTTGGTAGAAGGGCAATATTTAAATTACAGTCAACGCAGTATGACATTATACAGAAAAATGTAATAACTCAGGATATATAACCAAGTGTATTAGACAAGATTCTTCATTTATCAATTAGGAAGAGTCTGTCAAACCTATAAAGAGAAACCTTCTGAGGAGTGGGAAGCCTCTGATAAGAAGGGCACATGACTGGGGAGAATACCTTTTACCCCTGTGTGAAATGGGGAGTAGCTCTTTTGGGAAACAGAAATAGATCACAGAGTTTCAATAACATACTTTGCTACTAAGAGGATATAAAACTAAAATTAGTAGCAAAGTATGTTATTATTCTACAAGATGCTCAGAAAAGGATCAGAACTGCAAATCATGTATAAGGCCTGAAGCTGAAAAAAAAAATGTTTATATTTAGAACTAAAAAATATCCAATCTGAACAGATTGTGTGGGAGGGGAACCAGAAGCAATTCCCGGGTGTCCAAATGAACATCGAGCTCATTAACAATGCTTTTTTCCTCTAACGTTTACCCTGCCTCAAGCTAAGCAGGTTTCTAGCACAGGGTGACACTGACATGGATGGAGAAGACCATTACAATCAAACAACCGTCAAGGATTTGCTGTTGAGGTTGATAGTGCCTCAACAACAATCTTTGCAAAGAATAATTGATAACTGTAAATATCATAGTTAAAAATCAAATCGCAGTGTTCTCCTAAAATACAAAAATCAATCATATCTACTCATAAAAAAAGACAAAGAATTTATGAAACATATACAAAATATTAGCAGTGAGGTATTTGAGAGTGAGCTCTTCTCAAAAATGCATTGTATGTCCGTGTCTGTTTGGCTGTGTCCACCTTCCTACACCTAACCAATGCTGATTCAACCTGCAGCATCAGGCCCTGTGCTAAGAGCTGGGCAACATGGATGAAAAAGATTTCATTGTCTCCTTCATACAGCTCACAGCTGTATAAACCGGTTTCATCAGCTTGTCAAGATAGTAGAGTACAGTTTGATTTTTGTTCCATTGATTTGAGATTGGTTTTATATTGATTGGGGGAACAAATTTTGTAGCATGATCTGCATGACTCCCAGTCCCATATGCTCTACGCTGGCATATGCAAATACTCAGCACCACCACCACTCCCACACCTGAAGGATAAGTTGTCCCTCACTACCTGGGATAAATATTGAGCCCAAAATATCAATTCCCTCAAATCAGCCATGCCATTGACTGTGACCTGGCTTTAGTAACATACTGCCTGGTAAGTCCCATTCTCCTGAGCTTCTGCTCCCTCATTCTCCTTCAGCTCCCTATGCTGTGTTTCCTGACCCTGAACCATCAGGGCAGACTCTCAGGCACTCATTATCATTCACCAGTTCAGTGTTTAATAAAGCATTGTTGATGAACACCTGCATCAGAGTCCCCTGATTTCTAGGCCCCATCTAGATCAGGTGAATCAAAATGTGTGTGTGTGTGCATGAGAGAGACAGAGAGAGACTAAGAGAGAGTGAGTGAAAGGTAGAAAGACAGTGTTGTCGGATGGAATGTCAGAGACTGAATTTTGCAAAGTGCTGCCAAGACAATTTTTATACCTTCCAGGATTCCGAACTAACTCTCCTGGCTTTTCTCCCACTTCAGCCGTTCATTCTTTCCTAGTCTTGTTTGCTGGTTTTTCTCATCCATTGATCACTAAATCATGGTAAATGCCACCAGGCTCAGTTCTTGGAGTTCTCCTCCTTTCTAGATCATTTCCCTGCAGTCTCACAGCTTCGTATATTATCTGGTCACTCCCAAGCTTAAAGCTCCAGCTTGGGCATTTCTGTTGAGATCCAACTGCTTACTTGACATCTCCACTGAATGTCTAAGAGCCATCCAACACATAACATATCCAAACTGAGCTTCTTATTTTTCTCTCCAAACCTATTTCTCCTTCAGTCTTTTTTTATTGCAACAATGGTAGTTCCACCAGCCTAGTGACTCAAGCCTGAATGTGGCATCATTCCTTACTTCTAACTTATTTCCTCTTCTTTACTCCCTATATCATCTGCTTTATTTTTTCCATAATCCTTCTCAACATAATGTACTATATATTTTATTTATTATATCAACTGTCATCCACAATCTCATAAGTTCAAAGATTATTACCTGTTTTTTTTTCCCTTCACTGCTATGTTCTTACTTCCTAGTATGATGCTTGGTACATAGTTGGCACTCAGAAATCTGGTTTTTGCTTTTTGTTTTTGAGACAGAGTCTAGCTCTGTCACCCAGGCTGAAGTGCAGTGGCATGATCTTGGCTCACTGCAACCTCCGCCTCCTGGGTTGAAGAGATTCTCATGCCTCATCCTTTTCATTAGCTGGGATTATAGGTGGCCACCACCACGCCTGGCTAACTTTTGTATTTTTAGTAGAGATGAGGTTTCATTACTGGTCTCAAACTCCTGAACTCAGGTGATCCACCTGCCTTGGCCTCCCAAAGCGCTGGGATTGCAAGTGTGAGCCACCATACCAGGCCTTTGTTAAAAAATAAACAGAACAGTACCTAACACACAGTAGGCACTTATAAATATTTAGTGGGAAAAAAATAAATGAAGTTTTACCTGATCATTCTTAAAATAACAGATTCTTCAGTAATCTCCCAAGTTCCTGAGTACTGCTCCCACCTTGTAGTTCCAGGATTACCTCCAGCCCATCTTGTTATTTCTTCCAAGTCCAAGTTTTGCTGCAACGCGGAAATCTATGAAAGAATAAATGCGAACCTGACCTCAGAATCTACAACCGAGCAACAAGAGAAGCTACACATCTTCAGCATCACTACCACTAGGGTTAACCAACTGCTGATAAGATTACATCCAGGTGGAAAATTCTTGCTATAATGTCATGTGTGTATACCTCCTGGGCAAAATATCTTATTAATTCTGAAAGAAGATATTTTATTTGAATTAGGAGACTTTTAGTCAAGCAATGTTTTCTAACCTGGCAGACATCAGACTACATATGTATTTGTTTGACCTACACACTTGTTTAATTTTTTTTAAGGCAATACCAATACTTAAACGTTGGGAGATACCATGTAAAAATCTGAATTTCAGGTTTATTCTGAAAGATTCATAGATCTGTGTTGCTGGACCCACATATCTGCACAACAGTCAGCAGATCTATTGGCTACTTCCTCCTCATGGGCAATGCTCTCTCCAGCTTGCCACCATTGTTATTCTGCCAGATTCACTAATTCACATTACCTTCTCGGTCCCTGTGGGCACATGAGTTGGCAACAATGACTTAAAAGCCCAGATTCTTGCAAAGAGTACCGGTACTTAAAACCCAGACCGCTTCGTGCTGTAAAACAAAGAAGGAAATATATAGGCTAAAATATTACTCCTCTGGGGAACATACATGGGCTAAATGCTCTGTCAAACTTAGGGCTTACAATTTTGCAAACCAAACCAAGCAGAAATGTTGTGCAGTACTCTAATGCTCTCTCATTGGTGATAGTCTGCAAGCAGAGAAACAAATATAAGTCTTTTGGTTTCATCCAAAACAATAATGAGTAAGTATGCCAAAGGTGGGGGAGTGAATCCCATTACTTTCAAAGGAGTTTGCAGTGAAAAATCCTATTCCTCTTACATTCAGCACACAGCATGCTTTGGTGACAGATGGTCATTCCAAGTGCTGTGGTCTGTCTCAATATATAATGACAAATATATAAACCTTCTGTTGCACAGCATAGGCATGAGGCTTAAACACCTGTTTCAAATTACTCTCATACCATAAACATTCTTGGAAACTGGAAAGCCCTGTGTTTTAAGAAAGGGAAAGGCGCCACAGCCAACTACACTAAATTGAGTAGGCTTGGGTCCAGTGAGCAGTAAAAAAAGAAAATAACGCCTGGAGCTATTGGCAAACAGCTAATGGTAATAATAATATTGCTGAGTAGGAATACAGTTAAAATCGATTGCTGCAGAAATCTTGTACATTCTCAAATGTGTGCTTAAACTAATAATGTATATTTTATTTTTCATCTCTCTCTTAAGTTTTCTTTTAAATGTGTTATATCTGAAATGCTTCTGGGGGGAATTTTAAGATGGTGATGTTTTGATGCTCTAATTAACAGAAAGATTAGTGACGCTCTCTAATATTATTTCTTCCTCTGTCCATCAAATGATTAATTACCAATATTTCATTCAAGAACTAAACTGCTAACATTTCAGCTCACCTAGCAATTCTATCACAAGAAGAGACCTAAATTCTTGTCAGTCTACAATGAGGTTGTCACTGCACTTTCCTGATTCCTTAAGGGAAACATCTGCCTACTTGAAGCTCTCATAATGAAGCACTGTCAAATTACTGAAAGGCTGCACATCACCCAATAATTAACTTGGAAAGATTACTTGCCAATGCCGTTATGCCATGACAAACAGACGTGACTGCTACCTATCTGAAAAAGAGGTCAAATGTTCTGAAGTAGTCGCACTCTGTGTTCCTTCTTGAGGGTATGCATTAGTCATTTATTTACCTTCTCCTTTTGCACTGTATGAAAATTAAAGGTAGTTTTCAGTTATTGATTGACTGACTAGATCATTTTAAAAGCAGACATATCTTTAGAGTAATTATGTGATTGAGTCTGACTTCAAGTTTGGAGGGCTGCAAATAGCTTGTCGGAATGCATGTCAATTGACATTGCCTTTCATATTCATGACAGTTAGAGTATATGAACCCTGTAATCAGAGAACTGCCTAAATACACAAAAATAAATCCAATATTAATAAATGAGCATTTGAAGCCCACCTTATTTCCCATATGCAAACACTCAGGCTTAGATTATCACTACAGATCAGGCTGGTCAAGTTTTTTAAATTCCGTGCCACTGGGCAAATATTTGAAGAAAAAAAAAATGCTTGCTGGGCCAATGGCAATTTCAAGGAACTAAAAGAGCATTTACTAAAATATATTAGGATCAAAGCACTATATTCTTAGTAGAACAAAAATGTATAATTTATGTTCCTATAGACATTACTTCTAAGCAAATTTAGCAATAGTATTTAGGAATTAAACCTGGTTAGGCACTTAGCTGTTAATACTTGAACCCGTAGAGTAAATATTTGTTTCCAATACTAAGAAATAACTCTCTACTATTTTGTTCATTTTAAAGGAAGTAATTTATATGTTTGATTTCAAAACAATAAAAAAATATATAATATAAAATAACAGCACCCCTGTCAACTTCACATTCTCAACCCCCAGAGATAAGCAGAGAACAGACATTTTTGTATCTCTCTAGGAATTTTTATGCCCATATTGTGAATGATACCATTCTCATCATTTTGTCCCTGCTACTTTTCTTTAACTATATACTTTGGACAGCAGTTCTTATTATGTGAAAATAGATTTACTTCATTTTGTTTAACCAATTCATACTGTATGGAAATGGCATGGTTATTTCAATATTCTCTTGCTGTTGGTCATTTTGTTTCCTGATTTTATCTATTAAAACAATGCTGCAATGAAAAAAGGAATAACTTTCTAATAGTGTTACTTAAAAATGGAATAAATTTTCCTAAAAAGTTGGGAGAAATTACTCAATCTTCTATAAGTGATCAGAGCCAGAGAAGAAATTCTAGATCAATGATTGTTTCAAGTAACATTATCGTTAGCATCAACTAAGTCACATAAAAATTATTCCCAAATCTTCATCTATGTCCAGTCTTCAAGGGTGTTATCATAGCTGTATCTATAAACTAAAAATCCCATAGCTATATGTAGCAGAAGTATATGAAGGTTTCAAAAGCTTGTGGGGTGGGTGTGGGTGTGTGTGTGGCTGGCTGGCTGGCTGTCTCTTTTTCTCTTTCTGTCTCTATATACTTATACCTATTCTGTCTTATTTGTGTGTGTGTGTGTGTGTGTGTGTACTTCAAATAGATTTGTGGAATATTCTTATTATAATTGTACTACAATCGCTTCTCGGCCTTTTGGCTAAGATCAAGTGTAGTATAATTGTACTACGTATTTGGGGTCCCCAGACCTCTTTTATAACCCTTTGGTGTGGGGAAAACCTAACAGAAAACAAAAAGTCTTCTGACTCACAGAATCTTAGGAGACGGTAAAGATCTCATGACATCATGGATGTTAGAGCATGGGTATACTCAGCCTAGGTCCAAAATTAACATTCAAATAAAAATCTCAAAACATCTTTCTTTACTTTCATAATGCCCCTTCAATTTACAAGCCTGCTTTTAACCAAAATTTTCTGATGGTTATAGAAGAAATATTACAAGGTGATATTGGGGAAAGAACAAAAATGTCTGTTCTCTGCTTATCTCTGGGGGTTGAGAATGTGAAGTTGAGAGGGGTGCTGTTATTTTATTTTGTATTTATTTTATATATATTTTATTGTTTTGATATAAAAGAAATATTATGAGTTGATATTGATATTAAAGATGAATGTCACAATGGCTAGCTTGCCATTCATCTTTAATTCAATGCCTTTGTTTTGAAGGGTCTTCTCTTGTCTTTTCCTTATGATCTTTAGGCATCTTATGACCCCCAACTTGAGCCCCTCCCCAATTTTCAATATCAATCAGACAAATCCAAGGGGAGAAGGAACTTGTGAGCTCTCCTTTTGTCAATCAAAGGATAATAGCACTTTTGTATTGTAGTAAGCCTGTAGACAATTGGTTACTATAAATTCCAAATTTGAGCTGCCTGCCAATGTGTCAATGACTCACTGAGTCATGACAACTTTTTCTTTCACAAATGCACTACCTTTTATAGTGTTCAGGGAAAGTCTGTAACTTTTTAATATGCCTCTTCATAATCAACCATATATTGTGTTTGACCACTTTATTATACACACACACACACACACACACATCTTGTTAATATTTCAATGTACATACTTGTTTTCCCATTTACCTGATGATTTTCTCAGGCAAATATCAATTTTGACATATTTATGGTAATCTCTTAAACATAACTTTTTATTTGTTTTGCTTTCAGTTAATTTTCTTTATTTCTCAAATCTCCAGCCTCACTTCAATGTCTCTTTTTGTTACATCTGCTTTGCATTTAAAGGTGCTGTATGTTCTTTATTTTGCCTGAATCCTGACTTACTGCCTGCACTAAGCATGAAACAGAGAATAATTCTTGGAACCTTAGCAGGACGCTGCAAAAAATACTGGACCAATTGCCCTATCCAGTGATTCTTGGCTAGAGAGGACCAGAGTAGGAGCTGTGGTAAGAATCGTAACTGAGAGAGAAGGCAAAATACCAGACCCTTTGGATGCACATCTTTGATAATAAAGGAATAAATATATATTAAATGATAAGCAGAGCATCCCCTATTATAAACCTTCAGACCTCTGCTCATCAACCTGGGCTATATGTCAGAATCATCTGGTGAGCTTTTAAAATTTTCTTATGTTTGGGCTATACCTGAGAATTGTTAAATCAGATTCCTTATAGGTGAGGCCCAGGTATCCAAAGTTTCTAAAATTCCCCAAGGAGTTCCAATGTGTAACCACATTTGAGAACCAGTCACTCAGAGTACAGTAAGCAGCCATGTAATAGAAAAATGTCAAGCCTTTTGAGAGGAAAGCTGTGCCCACTGGTGATTAGTCCAGACTTTTTCACAAGGAAAAGGCATTTCACTAGCATTGGTTGATGAGAGTGATGTGACAGAGACTAAATATACATTGTTTCATTGGATCCTTCCTGTGATGTAAGAAGAAATATATATTTGTTCTCTGTTCCTGGTTCCAGGCACAGAGCTTTGAAACCTCTTATAGACAGGAGCACTAGGAGAATATTTCATGATACAAGAAGAAACATACATTTGATCTCTGCTCCTGGTTCCAGGCACAGAGCTCTTGAAACTCTTAAAATAGGGGCAGTAGGAGAGTTTTTTGATCTACTATTTGATCTTTGACCTCAGTTCCTGCCACAGAGCTCATAAGACCTATGTAATTTCCTGAGTGACAGGAGCATCTGACACAGAGCTCCTAAATCTCTTGCAGTTTTCTGAGTGATAGAAGCATCTTTTATTCTAATGAGAGGACTTTTGGTGTGCTTCTGGGCAGCTTTAGGATGAGGTCTGGTTGCCAGGGGAAACAACTGTGTGATGAGAGGGTTGGAAATTTCACTCCCACTTCCTGATCTTTGTGGAGTGAAAAGGAACTAAATGTTGAGTGGATCACCAATGACCAGTGACTTAATCAGTATGACTACTTAGTGAAGCCTCCATAAAAACCTAACAGAACAGGATTCAGGGAACGTCTGGATTGCTGAGCACATGGAGGTACCTGAAGGGTGGTGCACTTGGAGAGGGCATGGAAGCTCCATGTGCCTTCTCACATACCTTGTCCTATGTGCTCTCTCATTGGGATGTTCATCTATATATTTTGTTGTATAATTTATATTAAGTGTGTAAATATAAGTGTTTCTCTCAGTTCCATGAGCCACTCCAACAAATTAATTGAACCCAAGGGAGTCATGGGAGCCTTGACTTATAGCCAGTTAATCAAAAGCCCAGGTCACAAACTCGGGCTTGCAAATGACATCTGAAGTGAAGACAATCGTGTGGTATTAATATTGATTCTTTTTTTTCTTTTTGAGATGGAGTCTGTCTCTGTCACCAGGCTGGAGTGCAGTGACGAGATGTCGGCTCACTGCAACCTCTGCCTCTTGGGTTCAAGCGACTCTGCTGCCTCAGCCTCCTGAGTAGCTGAAACTACAGGTGCATGCCACCACACCTGGCTAACTTTTGTATTTTTAGTAGAGATGGGGTTTTCACCATGTTAGTCAGGATAATCTTGATCTCCTGACCTCATGATATGCCCGCCTCAGCCTCCCAAAGTGCTGAGATTATGGGTGTGAACCACTATGCTCCGCTGTGGGATTGAATCTTTAACCTGTGAGATCTGATGCTTTCTCAAGGTAGATGGTGTCAGAATTGAATTGAACTATACAGCACCCAGCTGGTATTCCCTGGAGAACTGCTTGGTATGTAGGGAACCCTCTCTGCCATGTCTGTTGTTTGAAGTGTGTTGAGTGGAGTGTGAGAGCAAGAAAAACAATTTATTTTTTCAGACTCACATAAGTTTTTGCAATCTCCATTTTAGAGATGAAAAAACTGAGCCTCAGATAACTTCCCCAAAACTGACAGATTTAAGATTGAACCCCAAGACTGCAATGCTCCAGAGTCCATGCTCTTTTGTGCTGCACCACACTTTCACCGCATTCCAAAACAGAGGGTAGATATCCATCACCACTGCAAATCCTATCTTATTTCAGGCCTCCTGGGGTTTCCTGTCATTGGGTTTCATATCTGGCTTCTAGAAATTCTCTCAGAAAGGAAATGAAGAAGTGAAGGAGTTCTAAACACGCGGAGAATTCTATTTTACTCAGAACAGCCATTCAATCAACCAAGCTCTGGGTCTCTGACATTCTGATAACAGAAAATAATTCCTTTGTTTGGTTTTTTTTTTTTTGGCAGGCTCCCTGCCACATCAGTACCAAGTTTCTCATGTCACGTCCACTTCAATTTCAATTTTACCCTAGGACACATGCACCTCAGCACGGTCAGCTCAGCAGCATATCAATGACGGAAGATTTAACAGCCTTTAAAAGAGAGCTGGATGAAAAGGATTCCTAAATGCTTTTCAGCACATCCATGAATCATCAGCTTTCAATAGAGTGATATTTTAGAATCACCCACTCAAGTTGACACCAGTTCTGAATGGCGAGGTCTCACCCTTCTTATGAAGATAACTTCCAATGCCATTAGTCTCCTTAATGCAGGCTTAGCACCAATGAAACTATTTCTGCAGCTGCCTGGCATGAACAGATAGAAGAGCGTTTTCCATGGAAAATACTAGAAATCATTTTAAAGCTTTAACCCCATAGTTTAACAAAGCCCAGTAAGCTATATGCCTTGACTTGGGCTTCTGACAGAACTGAAAAGATCTGAGACTTAACATTATTTTTTTCAATAGTAAGTAAAAGCTAGTGAAGATCTACCTAGAATTCTTTACCCTTTCCTAACCAATACATGATACTAGTGCATATTTCACAGATTTATGGTAAAAATTAAATGAGGCATGGGAGAAATTAAAGGTTACTCAGCAAATTATGTGGCACTTAGTAAAATTCAATACCTTTTAGCATTTTCCCTCGATTTTTTATAACTTTCTGAAGTTTCCTTATTTAAATATTTTAAAGCAAATTTCACTGAGGGAAAAGACTTTCATTATAAACAGAATATTTACTTCTACCAAAAATATGAAAGCTATGCAGTCTATCATATTTCCTTCTTTTCTCTAGCTACCAGCAATCTCGGTGTTTTTCCTTGTTTCAAAGTAAGTGAAGGAGCATGCCCCACAGAAGCATGAATTTATCAAAAATAAATAAAAGGATTTGTATACAGCAGAATAAATGAATACATTTATTAAAATACAAGCATTTCTTACACTTAAGCTTTAAAAGAAAGAGAGCCATTAGGGCGAAGAGAAATTGGTTTAATATCGACCAGTCTGCTATATTGATAGACAGATTATAAGAAGTTTAGATAGACAGAGAGATCAATAGATAAAATTTCCTCTTCCTGCCTATTCTTTTTGTTATTTCACTTTTGTCTAACATTTAGTATTAAGGACTTTTGACTTACAATGTCAATAATTTTATTTTAAGCTAGCTCAATGCTTCCAAAAAGTACAATACAAATAAATGCATAGATGTATGCACAAAATGTTCTTTCTGTCTGTATTTCTTATTTTCGTTTCAGCACCAAAGAATGAGAATTAAACCCAATTTTATTTGTTCAATAAATATTATGTGCCAGTCTTTGTCCTAGGCAGTAGGATTACAATAGTGAAGGCAACTGCTCCTGAGGATAACACTCTAGAGAAGATCTTTTTAATTCCAGTTGGGGTAAATCAATGAATTCGAGCTGTACCAAGCTATTAATCCCCTCAGCTCTTTAGGTGATTGAGATGGGGTCTGAATTTTCTAAAGCATTGAAATCTAGAGTTATACATCCAATTATGTACTAAACTGGACATCACTATTTAGTGTTTTTTAGGCATGCAAGCCACTTGTCCATTTATCACTCTGTGCTCTACAAAGACAGTCAATTCTCATTATTCACTAATTCCGTATTTGCTAATCTACCTACTTGCCAAAATGTATTTATAAATGCAGGACCAATATTCACAGTATTGTCACAGGTGTTTACAGACATTCACAGAGAGGTGTTTTGACATATTTTCCTGACATGGTTCTCTAACATGTACTTTCCAGGCTGAGACTGAATAAGATGATAATCTGCCATCTTAAAAAATATATATATATACATATATATATGTATATATATGTATATATATACATATATATGTATATGTGTGTGTGTGTGTGTGTATATATATATATATATATATATTTGTTTTACTTTAGGTTCTGGGGTACATGTGCAAATCATGCAGGATTGTTGCATAGGTACATACATGCCAAGGTGGCTTCCTGCCTCCATCCCCCAGTCACCTATATCTGGCATTTCTCCCCGTTATCCCTCCCTAACCTCCCCAGCCCCTGCTGTCCCTCCCCCATGCCTCCAACAGACCCCAGTGTGTGATGCTCCCCTCCCT
>PVKV010039538.1:0-12960 GCA_004027835.1 Alouatta palliata | reverse complement strand
CACCACTACGATCACCATCACCACCACCATCACCATCACCACCATCACCACAACCATCACTA
Source organism: Alouatta palliata (assembly GCA_004027835.1). NCBI lineage: Eukaryota > Metazoa > Chordata > Mammalia > Primates > Atelidae > Alouatta > Alouatta palliata. The sequence goes on along the minus strand of PVKV010039538.1, from coordinate 12,898 downwards.
CCATCACCACCATCACCATCACCACCATCACTACCTTCGCCACCATCACCACCATCACTACCATCACTATTGACACCACCCTCACTACCACCATCACCACCATCAGTATTGACACCAGCACTGCTATCAGACTACCAGCATCACCATCAACACCATCACCACTACAGTCACTATCACTATTGACACCACCACCACTATTGACACCAGCACTGTCAGACTACCAGCATCACCATCAACTCCATCATCACCACCACCACCATCAACACCATAACCACAAGCACCACCAGCACCATCATTGACACACAGTCTGCGTTAGAGACTGAGCTAGTCATCTTACCTCCACCGTTACCCTGCTGGTGGGAATTGGGATACCCAGCTCAGGGATACCCAGGGGTTTCCCACCTTGGGGCCAGCCAAGGGTGGGGTGAAAATGAACCTCCGTGCCCTGAGGCAGGTGAGGACATTCTGAATGGAAAATGCAAATTGCAAAATGAGCTCAACTGATCTGACCTCACATCAGACCCCTCCAGGGATAGTAGGAGCAATGTACATGTTGGTCCTTCCGTCTCTCCACGAATATTTACTTTCCGTTATTTTAGCTGACACCTGTGCAGCACTGATTGGGCACTGTTTTAAGTACTTTAGATAAATTAACTGATTCAACCCTTGCAGTAACCCTATGAGGTGGGTTGTATCATTATCCCTATTTTGCATTTGGGGAAACAAAGGCACAGATGTGAAATAGCTTGTCCGAGGCCAGGCACTTAGTAAATGGCAAGGCCAAGACTTGAACCCAGGCATCCCAACACACAGAGTCCACGCTCCTAACCACTATACTCACTGTCAGATCGAAGGAGTATGGGACATGACAAAGAAAATCCCAGCTATGCAACCCTGAAAGTGACTGTGATCTCCTTGAAGGCATGGGCCATATCATTTGCACTGCTGTGTTCTCAGGGCTTACCACCAGGCCTGGTATACAATAAGGGCTCAATAAATGTTGGCTAAGTGAATTGATTGGTAATACTGGGCTTCAAACCCCTCCCCCAGCACCTGTTCCTCCTCACCTGGGCCACACTTGAGGGCAGTCACTGAAGCTGTAGTTCTACTGCCAGCCAACAGAGGGCAGCATGTATAATAGGGTGAGACTTGCCAGCAGCCAGGAAGAAGGAATTAGGAGGAGGACGAGGCAATACTTTGTGGCAGGCATGAATGCAATTATTGATTCAAATTGTGACAAACCTTGGGACCTACTACATGATGTGACACCATGGCTGATATTTTCTATTTGACAGCTGAGGAAACTGAGGTTCAGAAAGGGAAAGGTCATTGCCCAAGGTCACGCAGCAAGTGAGTGGCAGAGCCAGGCTTGAAAAATCTATGTCTCCTGGGCTCTTTCCCCACCAGAACTCAAGAAACAGCTGACAGATTAGAAGATAGACCAGGCATCTCCCTGTCCGTCACAAGAAGACAAGGTGGGCTCTGGAAGAGGGACGTTGAAAGTTACCAGCCAAGGCAAACCCCTAACCTTGCTTTCCATCCCACCCATCCTGCCCCATCCCACCCCATGCCACAGCCCCATTTCCCACCCTCCCCTCCCCCCACCCCCCGCACGCATAGCCAGGCCGCCCCCTGGTGTCTGTGACCGGCATACACAGATGCACACTCGATTTTGTCAATCCATCTGCCATGAGGATACATCTCTACTCTACAGATCCCGGCCTGACCACAGGCTGTTGGGGTAGCAAGGGACCAACAGCACAGGGTTCCAGTCCCTCCAGGGACTTACAGCCCAAAGGACAAGGCGAGATGGTCCCAGAACAGAACACAGAGCTCATGTGCCCGAATTCCTGGAATTCCAGCCAATGGCCACCCCAAGCACTCAGCACTGCACTCAGCGCTGTGGATGCACCACCTCTTTTAGGCCACACCATCCTGTGGGGTAGGCGCTTGTATTCACCCTCACTGACAGCTGAGGAAACTGAGGCCCAGCAAGGGGAGGTAACCTTGCCATTGGGACCCACACTGGCTGATTTAAAGTCAAGGGCTGGTTCAGCTGTCCCATGCAATAGCCCCTGTAGCTCTGAGTAAATGTGGTCGGCTTGGACTGGACTGGTCTTGGAAGGCTCCCAGGAGGAGGTGGGGCTCCACGGCCTCAAAGACAAGACCCAACTGGTCGCCATTACCCACTGGTGACAATCATCACAACAGCAAATACCATGCATTAAATACCTAGTGATGAGTGCTGTAGTTTAATGACTTTACATGGGTTGTTTATTCATTCCTTCACTTGAACACTGACTGAGCAGCTCCTATGTACCTACGTGCTGGGTGCTGGATCACAACGGTGAACAAAACAGACAAAAATTCCTGACATTATGAGACTTATATTCTGGACATGGGAGAAAGATAATAAGCAAAATAAAAATATACAGTGTGTGCCAGTAATCATGTGATAACTTCTAGAGAAAAATAAATAAGGAGGAAGAGAGAAGGCATTTGGGGAAGGTGGTAGTACTTTACGCTTTGTGGTCAGAGGAGGTTCCCTGAGATGACATTTGAGCAGAAAGCAGAAAGAGCCACGTGGGTGTCTGGGGGAAGAGCATTCCAGGCAAAGGGAACAGCTGTGCAAAGGCCCTGAGGCACTGGCCTCCTTGATTCATCTCATTCAACCTTGAGTTAGAAACCACCGTTGCTCCCATTTCATAGATGCCCCTAGTTAAGAAGCACTTTCTACATCTGTCAGAGAAGAGGCAGGGCAGATGGAGAAACCGAGGCCCAGAAAGGTCAAGCTCAAAGTCACACGGTGAGTCCGTGGCAGAGCTGGAATCCATGTCTTCTGCTTTCCGTACCAGAGCTCTTCTGAGAGTGACTTAACGTTCTCTAGTTTCTAAAGGAATGCATCACTTCTGTCACCTCCAAAGCTCAGCCGGGGCAGGATGCAGGCTCCAGAAAGGCTCCTGGACCAAGCACATGCACTGAGTCTCAGCCTGGGGGAGGCAGAGCCAGCCTGGGTGCCATGCTGTGCTGTGGTGGGACAGAGAGGCCCAGCCAACGGTGCCTCCTGCCGCCTCGTCCAGTGTGCCCCCTTTAGAGTAAGGAGACCTCCTACTTACAAGGGCTGTACCTCAGGCCCACCAGCAGGGGAGAGTGGCTGAGGACCATCAGTGACTAACCTCAGGCTGCCCAGCCGCTGCCCAGCGGTCAGCCTAGGTCGGAGGTTTGTGGTTGGATCGGAGGTCGGCAGGTACCCAGGCAGGAATCAGTATATGGTTTGACTGAGGGACCCGTCTGTGACGAGGGACAGCAGCTGGTCTATGTTCAAATCAGGACTTCATCCATCACCAGGGTCAAAGAGCAAACGGGCCCAAGTCAGGGCTCAGACACGGCCAGCGTGGGAGTGCGTGTCTGTGGAATGAAGCCTGCTATCGTGGGATTACAGGCATGAGCCACTGCACCCAGCCTCATCTTTTATGATTTGAATTTTGTACCTAGTTTTTTTTTTTTTAAGACTTCTCTACCCCAATGTCATGAATAACTACTTTCTTCTAAAATATTTTAAATTTTGTCCTTTCCCATGCAGGGCTTTATGTCACCTGAAATGTACGTTATGTTTGGTGGGAGGTAGGGTAGCATTTTAGTTCTTCTGTGTGAAGAACCCATTGGCCTAGGACCATTTCTTTTTGTTTGTTTGTTTAATTAATTTATTTTATTTTAGATGCACACTGTATCTGGCATTTCTCCCCACGTTATCCCTCCCCACCCTCCCCAACCCCCAATGTCTCTCCCCTAACCCCCAAATGCCCCCAGTGTGTGATGCTCCTCTTCCTGAGTCCACGTGCTCTCGTTGTTCAGCACTCACCTATGAGTCGCTGCTGTCTTCCACGTGCTAAGTGCCCATTTATAAGCGGGTGTGTTCAGAGGTTCTCTCTTGCATTGTTTGAGCATCCTCCTTTAATTACTATAGGTTATAATAAGCCATGGTCTCTAAAAAGACAAAGGCCTTCTTAATACTCTTCGTCAAATTTGCGTTGGTGTATTAGTGTTACAGGATCTTTAGGGTGTCGCTTTTCTGGCTGGAAACCTCTGTGTGGCTGCTGCAGTGAGGCAGGCAGCTCCAGGTGCCCGCACAGGTGCCGGCTCTCTGTGAGTCTGTGGCTGGACCAGGCACATTGCAAGCAGCATCCACAGCTGGCACTGGGGGATTCAGTGGCACCCAGAGCTTGGAGATGCCAGGAACCACAGGGCCCCAGGGAAAGAGTCACAGCTCTGGCTCAGGGAGCACCCGGGCCTGAGCTCCCTGAAAGGCCACAGCTCCTCTCTCCTCTTGGCCTGCAGCATGGCGAGCAAGGGACACAGCTCAGTCCTGTTTGTGTGATAGCTCTTTAGCCTCGCCATTCAGCAGGTCCCGAGTTCTTGTCCTGCAATCCGGAATAATGAAGTATGCAAACAAACGGAGGGTAAGCAAGAGGAAGAGGAGCTTTACTGAGCCACAGCACAGCCGGAGGAGACCTGCAGCGGGGAGCTCCTTTCTGCAGCCAGGTGTTTCAATGAGTGTTCAGCTCCTAGCAGAGACGGTAGTTCCTCCCTGCAGGCAGGTTCCAACAAGTGTTCCGTTCTCAGCAGAGAGGGTCGCTCCTCTCTGCAGCTGGTCGCCCTGTTATCTGCAGCTCTCGGCAGAGAGGAGGCCCTAGAAGGGGTGTCTCCTTTCTGCATGCAGGTTATCCCATTGTCTCTGCAGCTCTCAACAGAGAGGGTCGCTCCTCTCTGTAGCTGGTCGCTCTGTGGTCTCTTTGTCCTCTCAGCAGAGAGGAGGACCTGAAGTGGGTTGCTCTTCTCTGTAGGCAGATGGCAGGCCTCCCTCACCTGAAAGTGGGGCCTCGCTGTGAACCCCTCCATTCCTCCCAGGAGCCTGTCTGCCTCTTGCTCCCAGGCTTGTTCATGGCGCCCAGGCTGCTTGCACCCACCAATGGGCACCTGCAGGCCAGCATCGACCCACCCTTAGCACCCTCAACTTCCTCCCCCATGTTTGTTGGTGCCCAAAGTCTGGAGGGGGCCAAGGCAGCAGGGGGCCAGCATGTCAGTGCTGCCCCAAGTGTGTCACCCTTGGCTGGCTGTGACAGCACACAAGCTTGGCCCCACATTGCTGAGATCGGAGCAGGCACCAACAATAGGGAGAATCCAGGCAGTGGGAGCAGGCACTTCTGAGCCTGTGAGGGCAGGGGGGCCCCTTCCTGGGTCCCCAAGAGTGCAGGGATGTCTGGGTTCACACCGCAGCTTGGGCAGTAGCTGCACCTGGGAGAATGGGGCTCCCACCTGCTCCCAGGTCCCGAGAGCGCAGGGATGCCCGGGTCCGCAGCCATGGTTTGGGTGGCTGCAGCAGCACCAGGGGAGCTCCCACCCAGACTCAGAAGGGGTGGGGCTCCCGCTTGTCCCTGGCTCCTGCCAGCTCCATGGAGCACACAGCCAGGCCATGCCTCCCTGCTACAGCCTGCATGATGGCAGCAGCCGCTCCAGACGGCCCGCTGCTGCCATCATTCATTTCCTGCTATTGCCATAACAAATTACCACAAACATTGTGGCTTTAAACAATGCAAATTTACTGTCATACAGCTATGGAGGTCAGAAATCTGAAACCGATTTCTGACTTTTTTCTGAGACAGATAAGGTGTCAGCAGAGCTGTGTTTCTGTCTGGAGGCTGTGAGGGAGATGCATTCCCTTGCTTTTTATCAGATTCTAGAGGCACCTGCATTCCTTGGCTAGTGGCCTCTTCCTCCACCTTAAAGTGTATCACTCCAGTTTCTGCTTCTGTCATCACATTGCCTTTTCCTCCAACTCTGACTCCTCCTGCATTTGTCTGAGAAGGATAATCCAGGGTATTCTCCCCAACTCAAGATCCTTCATCACATCTATAAAGTCTCAGGTATGGGTGGGACTCAGGATAGAATCAGTTCTGGGCAAAATTCCTCAAGATGTGCAGATTCGTGAAACTAGAAAACAAGTTTTCTGCTCCTGAATATAGTGGTGGGACATCATAAGACATCAGTTATAGACATTTCCATTCAAATAGAAAATTGAAGGAAAAAAGGAATCACAGTCCCAAGCAATTTCAAAATCCAATCAGACAAACTCCATCAGCTTTCAAGACCTGGGAAAAAGCCTCTGTCATCTGCAGCTCTGCTCTCCATATGCAAAACAGCAACAACAGCAACTTTGGACCTTACCTCACACCATATATAAAAATGAACTCAAATGAATTATAGCCCTAAACAAGCATTATGCTAAGTGGAAAAGCCAGACACAAAAGCACATAGTATAGGATTCAATACATATGAAATTCTAGAAAATGCACAACTATCATGACCAAAAGCAGATCAATGATGACCAGTGGCCAGGCAGCAAGGGAGAAAACTGATCGACCACAAAGGAGTGTGGGGTGGCTTTTGCAGGTGATGAAAATGTTCTCACAACTGTATACGTTTTCAAAACTCATCCAACTATATACTAGAAAGGCTGACTTTTTATTAAATGTAAACTATACCCCAATTTTTAGTGTCTTGACTATTCCTGGTATAAGACAAATAAAGAAAAACAAAGAAGGGAAGGGAGGGAGGAAGGGAGGAAGGAAGGAACGAACGAAGGAAGGAAGGGAAGGAGGGAGGAAGGGGGAGGGAGAGAGAACGTAAAGTTCAAAGATAGACAGTCACCTGAGCCACCCGCCCAACTCCCACCACCATCGCCCATCACCAGGGTCTCTGGGCTTCACCTCTCCTCACTGCCCATGTGTCCCCATTTCTCAGGGTCCCTATATCCTGATGATGTCACAATCCCTAATAATTAAAAAGTGACAGTCCCCTTCACCTTCTCCCCCTCCCTACAATTCCCTGCCCCTTCTAGGAAGTGAGCCCCATTAACAGCTTGTGTCTATTCCACAGATCCTTTTCTGTGCATTAAAAGAACTCTACGTGGATACAACAGAGATAGACATGTGTAGGATTTACTTTATAGAAATAGCGCCAAGCTACATACATTTTCTCTGACTTGCCTTTCTTTTAGTGGTGTGGAAACCTTTCCATATTCATCTATACACATCTACCACAATTCTTAGCAGTTGCAGATTTTATGCTAAAAAGAAAACAGAGGCTAAGGCTAAATACCCATACTCCCATAGCTTTTCCGTCAAGTACATAAACGAAGAAGTAAACGCCTCCAAATCTAGTGTAGGTATCTTTCGTATCCTTTTCCAAGATTACGGAGGCAGAGCTGTGTGGATGTACACTGGTTCAAACGTGGTCACGCATTTTCCTACAGAGTGGAATCATGCCAGTCATGTTGCTGTATTACTGATTTTTCTACTTAGCAGTCTGCCTTGGAGATTTTTCCAGATTGGTGCATTTTGATGTCACTAGATTCTGTTCATCCACTAACTATGATTCCACTGTCTGGATGAGCCACTGTTCCCCTCTTGATAGACACTTCAGTTAGTTCCAGGCCTTTGCTCTCACTGAAATGAACACCCTTCCATATATATCTCTGCACTCCCCATCCCAGGTCTGAAGTCTGAGGAACTGGGGACAATTGTGTAGTGTCATGATGGTGAGCATGTAAGACCACACGTCTGCCCTGTGAAAGGAAGATAAATATGGGGACCCCAAAATCACCCTCCACCCCACGCACACTCACAACACAGCTTCCTCCAAGCAGCAGAACTGTTAAGCCTGCCAGAGACTCAGAGAGCTGTCAGGTACTACAGATAAACAGGTGAGTTCCTTTGTCTGCATTTAGCAAGCAGGTTGCAGAATCACATCGCCTGGGGCGACCCTACACTCTGGTCTGGGGGTGAGAGGAGAAGCAGCTTCCAGGTCCTCCTCCCAGCACCCCCTTGCCTCAGCTGTGCCGCCCACCCCACCCTCCACTGTATTCCTCCTTCCTCCAGCAGAGGGATTACCTGGGGCAGGAAAGGGGACAGAGGGCTCCTACATGGCCCTGGTATGCCTCAGAGGCCCATCTGGGAGAAAAGGACTTTGCAGGTTCATTTCCACAAAAGAGGGAGCTCCCAGCACGACCTCTGGGGTCTGGGCAGCTGCTCAGCTGCTTTTCTGTTCAATTACATCAAACTAATGTGAACTCAAAATGCTCTAAAATTGAAGCAGGAAATTTTGGATCTGCTATTGATCCTCATCACTTGGGTGACTCCTGTGACCCGTGTTAACCACAACCCAGCCAAAAGCAACTGCTCTGAAAACAAAGAGTGTGTGTGGTTACTTGATTCTGTTCAGTTGCAGATGGGAGGAGCCACGTGTCCCCCTCTCTCAGCTGCCCGCACCCCAGATGGTGCAAAGAAAAGGAGCGAAGATAAATACAGAGGAAGGGGTGGGAACCAGCATACAGACAAGCAATGCTTCCACTGCCAGCAGAAAGGTTTTCAGGAAAAAGATTTGCTGGCAGAATAAAAGCTCTTGGAGCAGGGCAGCTCTAGGGGCTCCCAGGACCTCCCCCAACAGGTGTCAGGGGAGCAACCCCAGGCCACTTCTGCACCACGTCTGCAGCCCCACACCCAGCCTACTGTGCACAGCATGGGGCGCTCTTTAAAGTACATGGTGTCCTGTGTAAGATAAAATTCATGTTCCAGAAACAGCACCCGGAAAGTCAGAACTGAGGCCTTGGAGAGTAAATAGACCAGCAGCTCCCAAGTCTGGCGTACATCAGAGTCATCAGCAGCTCTGACATGCGCAGACTCCCAGGTCACCCCCCAGGACATCTGATTTGGCTGTCTGGGGTGGCGCCTGAGTACACGTATTGGGAAAACATGTCCAAGCTGAGGACCCTTAATTTCCACGCTGTGTTCTCTGCAGTCTTGGGAATGGCGGAGGGACCCGCGGCTCCTGCATGGTGAGGGGAGCTGAGCTCCTCACCTCTTGAACTGGAGCCCTCCACTGTCATCCATTCCACAGACTGCATCTTTGATTGATTGTAAGACACACCACGGTTTCATGTACCACTCAGAAAGACACTGCCGGCTGCTGTGAATTCTAAGATGCATATCAGTCTCATAGGCAGCAAAGGTGAAATGTGTGTTCTAGAATCCACAAAATACTGTGTGCGGTCCCCTCCTTCAGTGATGTCCCACAGCTCTTAGAGCGAGCCTCACCTCCTCCATGTGACCCCAAGGCCCTGTGTACTCCACCCTCTGCCTGCCTCTCCAGCCACCTCCCAAAACCATTCTCCCCTCCTCTGTGGTCCCACCGTTTTTTTTGTTTTGTTTTGTTTTTGTTTTTGTTTTTGTTTTGAGACCGAGTCTTGCTCTGTCGTCAGGCTGGAGTGCAGCAGCGTGATCTCAGCTCACTGCACCTCCACCTCCCAGGTTCAAGCAATTCTCCTGCCTCAGCCTCCCAAGTAGCTGGGACTGCAGGCACCCACCACCACGCCCGGCTAATTTTTTGTATTTTAGTAGAGACGGGGTTTCACCGTGTTGGCCCGGATGGTCTCAATCTCCTGACCTCGTGATCCAGCCGCCCGGCCTCCCAAAGCGCTGGGATTACAGGCGTGAGCCATCGCGCCTGGCTTGGCTGTCTTCTTTCAGACCCCAGTATCCTCCTTGTTTCCTCCCCAAATAGGGACTTTGCACAGGCCTTACATTTTTCCCTTTCCTTTTTAACCCACTCATCTTTGAGAGCTCAACTCAACTGCTGCTTCCTCGGGAAAGCCTGCCTCATCATCTTTGCGAGGTCACACCCCCTGCCACCACCACCACCGTTATTCTGTCCTGTGGCCCCTCCACAGTGCTGATCCCAGCTGCAATCTCACCTTGCTGTGTGTGATTAGGTGATAAACGTCAGACTTCCCGGATTGACCGTAAGCCACAACATGTAAGTAGACACTGACCTGGTTTAACCTGCTATAGAATCCTTTGTGCCTAGCACTGTGCCTGGCACACAGTAGGTATGCAACAATCTATACTGGGCTGGGGCCCCACCCCACCAACATGGGGCTCCAGGTTTCAGTGACCTGAAGGGGCAAAGTCGTAGGGATCAGTCTGGGAGAGAAGCCTTATGATCTTATGCCAGTCCATGGCTGGGGCGTGAGGGTGGAGAGATGGCAGCCGGTGCACACATCTGCACCACAGTTGCTCCAGCTCCTCCTCCCCAGCTTCCTCGTGGGTCTCAGGCCAACCTGTTTGCGCGGCTGCCCTGGGGAGTTCTGCTTTCCTGCCCCTTTGCACTCCACCTCTACCTGCCATTCACGGAAGAAACCAAACCAGAGACAGCCAAAGGAGAGGGGATAAGACCGCCCACCAGTCTGTCCACCAAGCCCCCAGGAGAAATGGGTACCCAGACCCTAGCCAAGGAGAGATGGTCCTGGAACAATTTATCATCAAGTGTCTGGGGTTTGGAGTCAGGCTGTCTGAGTTTGAGCCACTGCCCAACATTGGGCAAGTTCCTTCGACTTCTCTAAGCCTGTTTCTTCATCTGTAAAATGAGGATTGCAAGGGCGGTTTTGAGGAGCATGTAAGGGGGTGGACTTGATTGAGGGCCTCTGCGATCATACCCCTGACCCGGGAAGTGCTTAGCACGTGCTCTGATGCTTCGAGAGTGCTGTTATGATCTCTCTGTCTGGGGAGCCAGAGTCTTGCCCCCAGGGCCTGCTGAGCTGTCATCGACCTGGCTGCCCTCATTGATCTGGCCAGGACCCCCTCGGGAACCCTGTCTGCACGGACAGGCCACCCTTGGCCCCTGGGTGGCTGCCCTTTGCCAAGTTCACGGTCTGGAGCAGCCGGCCAGCTGGGCCTCCCACTAATGAGTGCCTCACCCTGCCCAGACCAGCTCTCCCTACACTCCATTGATCCTTGACCTTCCTGGGGAAGCTCCCTCCTCCACTTCTGCCTCTCCACGGCTGCCGTTGCCGCTGCTCACCCCAGACTCTCCTCGGCTCTGGCAGGACCTCACTCTATCCAGGTGCCCCTGAGCCTGGGAGCCCCAGCCACTGCCCCCCACATGTGTGCTCAAGGCCAGGGCTGTGGTGAGATCTCAACTTGGCACCTGATTAAGCCAGTGCTAGGACCAAGGGATTCGATAGCGAGTTATGGATCGAACATTTGTGACTCCCAAATTTACAGGCCCTAACCCCCACTGTGGCTATATTTGGAGATGGGGGCCCCTAAGGGAGTAATTAAGGTTAAATGTGGTCCTAAGGGTGGGGGCCTGTTCCAGTGGGATTAGTGTCCTCAGAAGAAGAGACACCAGAGAACTCGTTCCCTCTCTCCATGCACACACGAGATGAGACGGCTGCAGCCCGCACGCCGAGAGAAGGGTGAAACCTCTCTCGTAATGAAGCCCACCTTGCCGGCACCTTGATCGCGGATTTCCCAACCTCCAGAACTGTGAGAAATCAGTTTCTGTTGTGTAAGCCACCCAGTCCACGAGATTTGTTATGGCAGCCTGAGCAAACTAGACACCAGCCATGCGGCCTCGGGCAGGTTTCTGAGTCTCCCTGTGCCTCAGTTTCCTCATATGTGAGCTGTGAGGACTGTGAGCACTCGTGACAAAGCTCAGTCAGGGTGGAGTCCCGCACCAGATGGCAGCTGCTCCCATGGCTGTGCCCCAAATGAACTCTGCACCCACAATGCCCCTCTCCTCACGCCTGGCACCTGAATTCTGCCCTCCTTTCTAGTTCCATGGGACCCTTCTTGGCCTTCTGCAGGGTCCCTGTCTCTCCAGAACTCCTAGAGCCCCTCCTGGGTATGTCTGAGCCTGGGTTTTTGCCTGATACCTGGTATTCTTTATCTCCCCAAATGGTGCATCCTGTCCCAACCCACCCCCACCCCCGCACACATTCTAGGCGTGCCCAAGGTTGCAGCTCTGAGCCTCAGTTTACTTCCTTCCAGAGAAAGCAAGTTCAGGGCAAGCCCATGGGAGGTGCTGAAGACAACAGTGTCTAAAATTCTGCCATAAGAAATCCCCTCACCCAGGTTCTTCATTTCAGAGGCAAACATTCCTGTCACCAAGTCTTTGCCTCTTTGGTGAGAACCTTCTGGCTTTGGCACTGGGCACCTCTAGTTATAATGACCCTAGCAAGTGCTGGCATTTCTTGGGCTCCTATGATGTTGATGCCTGGACGTGCTTTGTCTCATTCACTCCTCCCAGCGTCGTCCCAAGGGCGGTGTTGTGACGATCCCATTCCACAAAGCAGCAAGGAAGCCGGGCAAGGCTCGGGAAGCTGTGGGAAATGGCAGAGCTGGAGTAAGCATGCAAATGAGACTGACTTCAAGACCCATCCTCAACTGCACTGCACGCCCTGCAGCCACAGGCGGCCCCTCTCCCCGGCGGCTCCTTGGGGCGCAGTCTAGGATCTTTGCCAAACTTTGCCAAGAGCCAGACATGGAGCTGGGCCCCCAGGCTGGGCTGATCATCACTGACCTCTGGACGGAGCATCTGGTAGGGGAGTAAGCACACCCACACACACATTCCCTGGCGAGCCGTGACCCAGCGCCTCAGCTCTCTGCAGATACACCGTCTCTTAGTAGCATCTCAGCTTTTACCCACAGACTGCCTCGAGAAATCCCTGAGTGCACACACAGAAGGGTGCTGAAGACCCCAGCCACCCCGCCACCCTGCACTCTCCTACAAAGGGCTAGACTTCCCCGAGGAACTGGCGGAGTCCCCCTTTCTGACACCAATGCTCATATCACTGACCATATCTTCCTTTTTGCTTGGGCTGTTGGGAAGCTCAAAGCCACATTTGGAACTCGACTCAAGCAATCATCTTGCCTTTGTGGTATTATTTTTCTGTGTGAGCTTGATGGTCTATTTCCCGAATCTTAGTTTCTATTCTTCCTTCCTGCCTTCCTTCCTTCCTTCCTCCCTTCCTTTCCCTCCTCCCTCCCTCCCTCCCTCATTT
>PVKV010039537.1:0-12961 GCA_004027835.1 Alouatta palliata | reverse complement strand
TACAGAGAGAGAGAGAGCCCTTCTAGGTACAGAGAGAGCCCTTCTAAGTACAGAGAGAGCCCTTCTAGGTACAGCGAGAGCCCTTCCAGGTACAGAGAGAGCCCTTCTAGGCATATTATGGCAAAGCTGCTGTAAACCAAAGACAGAAATCTTAGAAGTAGCCAGAGGTAAAGACAAATAGACAAGTTACCTTCAGGGGGACCATAAGATTATTTCTCAGCAGAAGTGACGGGATCCAGAAGACAAGGGAGGGGCATGTTTACAGTGCTGGAAGAAAAGAGTTGTGTGACTCTAGAGTTCTAGGCCCAGAGAGGAAGGAGCTCCTTCAGATGCGAAGGAGACTCATCTCAGATCAGAGCTTCGGATATGTCTGTGTCCACTGTGAGCTGGGGAAATCTAGGCAATAGAAACACAAATTGTGCAGCTCCATGCCCCTGGGATGTGGCAGGTGCACACACAGTGGAAGAGCGAGACTAGGAGTGTCCAGTTGGCAGGCTGGTGAGCCATGAAGCTGAATGTGGGGCACAGCCTGAACTGCTGGCTTTGAACCCCAGCTCTGCCTCTTAGTAACTGTGAGCGATGATTAATCTTATGTGTCCATCTGGCTGGGTGCAGTGGCTCACACCTGTAATCCCAGTACTTTGGGAGGCTGAGATGGGTGGATCACCTGAGGTCAGGAGTTCAAGACCAGCCTGACCAATATGGAGAAACCCCACCTCTACTAAAGATACAAAAATTAGCTGGACATCATGGTGCTTGCCTCTAGTCCCAGCTACTCGGGAGGCTGAGGCAGGAGAATCGCTTGAACCCAGGAGGCGGAGGTTGCAGTGAGCCAAGATCATGCCACTGCACTCCAGCCTGGGTGACACAGTGAGACTCCATCTCAAAAAACAGAATCTTCTGTGTCCACCTGAATGGGCTACAGGGTGCCCAGACATTTGGCCGAACATCATTCTGGATGAAATTAATGTCTGAATGGTGGGCTGCGTGAAGCCGATTTTTCTCCCAGTGTGAGTGGGCCTCATCCAATCCACTGGGGGCCTGAGGAGACCAAGGCTGAGTAGGACAGAGTGGCTCTGCCTGACTGTGGAGCTGGGATGTCTGTCCTCCCCCTCCTTGAACTGACGCTCGCGCCATCCACACTCCTGGGTCTCCGCTTTGCCAGTGCAGATGTTGGGACTTGTCAGCCTCCAGGGTCATGTGACCATGTCCTTATTTTATAGATAGGTAGAAATATAAATAGAGAGCGATGTGAACATATGCTTTCCATTTGCCCTGTGTCTTGAGAACACTCACGAATACGCTGTGTGACCCGGGACAAGTCACTGAACCACGCTGAGCCTCAGATTCCACAGGGAGAAACGGGGACAGGAACAGCACCCATCTCACCTATCTCATAGGAGATGACGAGCAGTGGCATGTAAAGTTGTTAGTTGCTCAGTAAATACTAATGACTGGCCATGTGAAGACCTTTAGCCCTAGATGACCACCAAAACAGAAGTGAAAACAAAATAAATACTTTCCCAGAAAAATAAAAACCAAGACAATGAATTTCCAACAGAGCTAAACTATAAGAAATACTGGCCAGGCGTGGTAGCTCAGGCTGGGTGCACTGGTTCGCGCCTGTCATCCCGGTACTTTGGGAGGACGAGGTGGGCGGATAACGAGGTCAGGAGATTGAGACCCTCCTGGCTGACACGATGAAACCTCGTCTCTGCTAAAAATACAAAAGATTAGCCAGGTAGGGTGGTGCGCGCCTGTAATCCCAGCTATTTGGGACGCTGAGGCGGAAGAATCACTTGAAGCTGGGAAGTGGAGGCTGCAGTGAGCCAAGATCGCACCATTGCTCTCCAGCCTGGTGACAGAGTGAGACTCTGTCTCAAAAACAACAACAACAAAATACTAAAGGGGTTCTCCAGGCAGAGAAGAAATAATCCGAGATAGAAACGTGGGTGCATAGGACACAGTGAAGAGCCACATGACAGGTGAAAATGCAGGTAAGTAAGTACCAGCTTCAAATAATAATGATTTCTTGGCCAGGAGCTGTGGGTCATGCCTGTAATCACTTTCAAACACTTTGAAAGGCCAAGGCAGGTGGATTGCTTGAGCCCAGGAGTGAAAGACCAGCCTGGGCAACATAGAAAAACCCTGTGTCTACAAAAAATTTAAAAATGAGCCAGGTGTGGTGTTGCACACCTGTGATCCCAGCCACTCAACAGGCTGAGGCGAGAGCATCACTCTAGCCTGGGAAGTCGAGGCTCAGTGAACAGTGATCGCACCACTGCACTTCAGCCTGGGCAAGAGAGCGAAAACCTGTCTCAAAAAAAAAAAAAAGATTTCTTGAGGGAATGTCTAGAGTGTAGGTAGATTTAAGGTGCATGACCGCAATACTACAAAAGGTAGTAAACACACTTTCCTGAAGGAGTATGAGTAGGAAGATCATCCCTCACCATACCCTTACGATTCAATAACCTTATTACTGACTTCCATGCGGAGATGAGAGGAAGGTGCTCACGGAGCCCTCAGGGACAGAGCAAAACTGTCCCTAGGCCGGGCACTGTGGCTGAGGTCTGTAATCCCAGCACTTTGGGAGGCTGAGGCGGGTGGATCACCTGAGGCCAGGAGTTTGAGACCAGCCTGGCCAACATGGTGAAACCCCGTCTCTACTGAAAATACAAAAATTAGCCGGGAGTGGTGGTGCACACCTGTAGTCCCAGCTACTCAGGAGGCCGAGGCAGAAGAATTGCTTGAACCCAGGAGGCAGAGGTTGCAGTGAGCCGAGATCGTGCCACTGCACTCCAGCCCTGGGCAACAGGGCGAGACTCCGTCTTAGAAACAAAATCAAAAACAAAAATAAACTGTCCCTAGGAGCATGGCAAGGGGCAGGGTGGACCCACCCTCCCTCTCCATGTTTCTGAAAGAAGGCGTTTATGGCATTGTTACTTTTATTTTTTTGAGATGGAGTCTCACTCTATCGCCCAGGCTGGAGTGCAGTGGTGCAAACTCGGCTCACTGCAACCTTGGCCTCCTGGGTTCTAGCAATTCTTGTGCCTCAGCCTCCCAGGTAGCTGGGATTACAGGCACGTGCCACCATACTCAGCTAATTTTTGTATTTTTAGTAAAGAGGGGGTTTCTCCATGTTGGCCAGGGTGGTCTCGATCCCCTGACCTTGTGATTCACCCGCCTCGGCCTCCCAAAGTGCTGGGATTACAGGCGAGAGCCACCGCGCCCGGCCGCATTGTTACTTTTTAATTAGGCTTAGGATTAAAGAACCCGGAGGATTCCACGGGGGGTGGGGGTACAAGAGCGAGTGCTGCGTCCTGGCAGGGTGTTCCGTCTCCGACTCGACTGGGCACTGTCTCCAGACCTTCCCAGGCCAAGTCCTGCCTGCCCCGGGGACTCCTGTGAGCCCCCATCGCCCAGCTGCGGGGCTTCCGCCTCTCCTCTGCTCAGGTCCTGACCCCAGGAGCTTCTGAGTGCCCAGCCCCTGGCTCTCGGTCCTGGGGCCCCTGGAAGCTCACTGTGCTTCTCTTCCGTGCAGGCTGCCGCATAGGTTCTGGGTTTTAGGTCTGCTAACCACACATCTGCGCACGATGGAGCTTCTCCAGAGGCTGCATTCGGGGTTCTTCTCGTGTCTATGACCGAGACACGGAGAGACAGCGATCACTGTGGGCTCGGCGTCTTCCGACCGCAAATAGATACATTGACAAGAGTCACCGCTCTCGGAGATTGGTGCAGATTATGTGTGTGCACTGGGTGGAAGAGACTCCTCTAAGTTTAATTATAATTTAAGTGTAAAATATGCAGCTTCTGCGGGAGTCTCAGCCTTGTTCGTAATTACCGAACTGCTCTCTCGCTGTGTGCAGTGAGCAATTAATTTCTAGGCTGGTAATGGGCTAAAACAATATTGAAAGTCACTTTGCCCAATGTGGCTTTTAAGGAGCGGTTGAGATAATTACGGAAAGACCCATTTGATCCCTTGGCGTGGTTCCTGAGCTACTTCACCCTCTCTTCCCACCCCGGACCCTGCACTTGCCCTCAGCTGCATGGGGCTCCTGACAGCCCTAATTTGGCAGTGATGACGCACAGCCCAGTCAAAGTGGGCGCCCACGCGATGGAGGCCCAGGTGGCGCTGGTCTCTCATTAACCAGTAAGAGCAGAATTTATCGGCCGCGTGGGAGGCTGTGGACTCTGAGGCTGTTGTTGCCTCCCTGAGTCTGGGGGAAGGGACAGGTGCATGGGCGGGTGGGCGTGGACAGTGAGGCGACCTGTCCCGGGAGATTTTTGTGGCTCAGTCATGGCCAAAAGAGAAATCCATACTCAACTGCACAAAACCGCCACACCCTAGGCAGCCTGGCAATGCTCACGGGCTTTTCTTCCCTTCCAGAGGGTGCCACTCTGAAGTGCAGACAGAGGTCAAGGAATGGGCCTGGGCACCAGGACAAGCGGGCAGGTTGGGGGTGGGCCTGGCAGGAGGAGGTGTCACAGAGACCCCCCTGGGAGAAGGAAAGCGGGGCCTGGGGACAGTTGTTTCCCGAGTGTCCCGTGACTCCTGGGTTGGCTCGGGGGTATGTTCCCCCGATGCCCGGGCCTGGGGATTCCCCAGGGGAAGTGGCCTTCAGCCACAGCTGGCCCCCATCAGAAAGGATGTGAGCTCGGGGCCCAGCAGAACCGAGATGGGATGCCAGCTTTGTTTCTTACTGGCAGGGTGACCTTGGAAACCTCAGAAACTCTGTGCACCGTGCCGAGGGCAACAACAGTGTGGCACATCACCTGAGGTCAGGAGGTCCAAACTAGCCTGGCCAAGATGGTGAAATCCTGTCTCTACTAAAAATACAAAAATTAGCCAGCCATGGTGGTGGAGACCTGTAACCCCAGCTACTTGAAAGGCTGTGCACAAAAATTGCCTGAACCCAGGAGGTGGCGGCTGCAGTGAGCCGGGACTGCACCACTGCTCTCCAGTCTGCATGAGAGAGTGAGACCCTGTTTCTAAAAAACAAAAGTCATTATAAAATCCTTTGTCTCCTGTATTGTTTTGGCCTTTGATAGTCCTAGTACCTCTGCTTTGTAAAGATTTCAAAGAGTACATGGATGGTTAAGGGAGTGAATTAATGAATCCTGGCCTTGCCTCATTGGCAAGAAATTCTTGCTGGGGATAACCAGGAAGCTGAGCGTTTGGCCTTCCTTGACTTCACCCGTGACACAGTCTCAGAGCAGCTACAAGCAATGGATGTGACGGCGGGGCGGGGAGAGGAGGGGAGGCCAGTTGTGGAGGGGAGAGGAAGAAGAATAAGGAAGAGGAGGAGGGGAGGGGGTGGTGAAGTGGAAGAGGAGGTAGAGGAGGAAGGGGAAAGGATGCCTTCTCCCTGCCCCCTGGGAGGCCAACCTGGTAGGAGAGTGGGTGCTGTGGGCCAGAGGACAAGGCTTTTGCCTGGAGATGAGAAGATTCTGTGTGAAGACCAGGACGCTGGTCTCCTTCCTCCCCTGCCCTTGGTGGGACACAGGACAATGTGGTCCCCTTGGGAAAGTCACTTCCTTTCCTGAGCTTCAGTTTCCCCTTCTGTCCAGCGGGATGGATGACAGCACGTCTCGCTTGTCTCGGAATTGTCTAGGTTGTGAAGTGCCCATCGACCGTGAAAATGTGGTGCGTGCACACCGTGGAGTACCGCTCAGCCATCAGAAAGAATGAAACGGTGTCTTCTACAGCAGCGTGGATAGAGCTGGAGGCCGTTATTCCAAGTGAGGCCACTCGGGAATGGAAAACTCAACACTGAGTGTTCTCCCTCATAAGTCAAGTGAAGCTATGGGGATGCAGAGGCGTGAGTGACGTAATGGACACTGGGGACTCAGAGGACGCTTGGGGAGGGTCAGGGGTGCAGATGCCGCGTTGTGGACGGTGTCCACTGCTTAGGTGACGGGGCACCAAAATCTCAGAAATCACCATTGAAGAACTTCCTGTAACCAAAACCCACCTGTACCCCCAAAACTATTCAAGTTAAAAAAACACTAAAAAAGAAAAAACAATGACAAGGGGCCTTGAAAGGACTTTCATTTCCACGTGGGTGCTCGCATGCCCAGCTGTGCGCGCAGGACAGCGTGCTTATGTTCCACCGCCATCCTTGTGAAGGTGAATCTCAACCGGAGGAAAAGCAAAATAATGAAAATCTAGACTTAGAAAGAAAAAAAAAATACCTGCTATCTTCTACTATGGACCTTGCTAAGGGCCAGGAAATACATTCAGCATTTTATTTTATTTTTTCTTGAGCTGGAGTTTTGCTCTTGTTGCCCAGGCTGGAGTGCAGTGGCCTGATTTCGGCTCACTGCAACCTCCGCCTCCCAGGTTCAAGAGATTCTTCTGCCTCAGTCTCTGGAGTAGCTGGGACCACAGGCACGAGTCACCACACCCTGCTAACTTTTGTATTCTTAGTAGAGACGGGGCTTCGCCATGTTGGCCGGGCTGGTCTCGAACTCCTGGCCTCAGATGATCCACCTGCCTTGGCCTCCCAAAGTACTGTGATTACAGGTGTGAACCACTGCACCTGGCCAGCATTTTAGATGGGTTATATCATTTCCTTTCTTGAACGTCCCTGCGAGGTTGGCACTGTCATTTCATCTCGGAGGACACGGTGGCTCCTGAAGGCACATGGTTTGCCCATGACCACAGATCAATAATTGAAGGTGGCGGGCTCCCTCCCTGCATAAACGCGCTGACTTACTCTCTGAAAAAAAGTCTATGTAATTTGTCTCGGTTTTCCCTGACACTCTAGGGTCCTGTGGTCGGCATGCAGCAGGGACTCAGAAATGCTGGTGGTCACTATTCCTTCAACAAGGTGGCACGGGCCCAAGCCAGGCTCTGAGCTGGTCCCTGCGGGCGAGGAGCGTGAGGGCCAGGCTTTGCCACCCTCCCCTGCCAGCCCCCAGTGTGCAGCTGAGGCTGGGCTGTGGTGGGAGACCAGAGCGGAGCTGTGGAGGCCCAGCAGTGGCGGCAGGTGGGGGGTACGGGGGTGGGGCAGGGTGAGGGTTGCTGGTTGGGGGACGGGAGAGCTCAGCAGAGGATCTGTCTGGAGAGGCTGTCTGGCAGGGCCTTGTGGGGCCTCAGCAAATGCTCAGGACGATCCTGCAGGTGGGAGGCCGGGAAAGAGCAGTGGAGACTTTTAGGAACTTGAGGCCTGAGTGAATGCAGGCGGCCCAGGCCTTGGAGTTAGCTCTTTGTTGAGGACAGAGAGAGAGGAGGAAGATTAGTCCACCCGTCCCTACCCCCAGGGCTCATCCACCTCAACTCCGCACTGGTCTTTGGGGTGAGTTTTGCAGGCCCGGCCTGGTTGAGGGGACCAGCTTCCAGGGGAGGAGGGTGGCATCCATGCGTCTTTGGCAAAGAGCCTCATAAAAGGGGCCTGGACTGAAAATCAATTCTCTAAAGCTGAAATCAATAACAATAACTAATATTAACAGTGATGGTCCTCTCCTTACTGCGCTTTGCAGCTCGGGGATGGATTGCTTTCAAGGATGGGCAGGGGCGGCTCTGCACCGGGGCTGGGATGGGATGTGTTGAGGCCTGGCGCTGGGCAGGATGGTTGGGGGCCTGGTGCTGGGCAGGGTGGTTGGGGCCTGGTGCTGGGCAGGGTGGTTGGGGCCTTGTGCTGGGCAGGGTGTTTGGGGCCTGGTGCTGGGCAGGGTGTTTGGGGCCTGGTGCTGGGCAGGGTGGTTGGGGCCTGGTGCTGGGCAGGGTGGTTGGGAGGCACAGCCACTAACTCCCATTTTCCAGGGGCACAGCAGGGACCTGGTGGCCTCCCCAAGACCAGGTGTTCACAGGCAGAGCAGGGTTGAGAGCCGTAGCCCTGTGTCCTCCCATGTCCCCAGCACTGGGCATCGGGGACGCAGCCTGTGTTGAAAATGGTGTTGGGACTTGGGGGATCTGTGAGAATAATGAGGTAATATTTACAAGGCAGGGAGGGAAGGCATTCTTTTCCAGGGGAGGCTCTGAAGACTGTGTGTGTGTGTGTGTGTGTGTGTGTGTGTGTGTGTGTGTGCGGTATGTGTGTCCATGTGTGAGCCCACACACGTGAGGATTTTGAGGACACAATTGGAAATTCTTCGTAGACAATATTAGTAGCCACTTTCTGTGTATAAGTTGGAAATTTGAAAAAAAATATATACCGAAACATAGAACTGAAACATGAAAATTGAAGAGAAAGTTCAGGAATAGTCTAGTGGGAAGAGGAGAAAGAATTACATCAGGAGCCAAAGAGGAGCTGCTGCAGTCATTGGTCATTTAATGTGAGTCTGAGCTTCCTGGTAGCCACAGCAAGAAAGGAAAGGACAATGGGTTTGTAGTTTTTACCAATAAGACGATATACTCAAGATCCCCTAGAGGAGGAATTTTCCTGGTGTGGAAGTCCAGAATTGACAATCAGGTGTATCCTCATAAAAGAGGAAAAGAGTTCATACCTCGGGGGGTTTTTCTACAAGTCCTTCTCATAGGCAGGGGCCTGATTTGATATGGTGTTCCCTCGAGGTATGGTGGTGGCTGAGCAGACACCGTGGCTTCCTGGCAATGGGATCCTGTGTGGACAGAGTGGGCCCAGGGCCCAGGGTACAGCCTACCTCACTCCCTACTACGTCCTTGGGCCAGCTTGGTGGCCATGAGTACCTGGTGCTGGGTTAACCATGGTCCCTCCTGCGTAGGACAATGAATGAATGGCGTTAGGACGTGGGTCATCCCTTGGAGGGAGGAGGGATCATGGTGTGAGGGAACGAAGCAGAGCTCACTGGGGTGGTGCTGGGGTGGGTGCTGGGGTGGGGGCTGGGAGAGAGCTGAGAGCTGGGCCGAGGGTCCCAGGTAGGCCTAAGGCTGCCTGGCTCCTGTTGGACAGGTTAAGTGTGGGGTGCTTGGTGGCCACACCCAGATGGGGCTGCGCCATGCCCAGACCTGGCTGCAGGTGTTGGGGGCTGTGAGCTCTGATTCCTTCTGTAAATACAGCACAGGGGACGTGGGGTGCACTCTAGCCATTTTGCTGGCCAGGCATCCTACCCGCCAGCCCATTGCCGGGCTCACAATCCCCATTCCACAGCCATCTGGGCAGAGGGCAGAGAGGGATGGGACGAAGGCGGGCTGCTTCTAGCAAGGCTGGGCCGTGGGGAGGTATGCCCTCTAGGGCACTGGCTTTGTCCTTCTACCACAGACCACATCGGTTTCCCCTAGTGGGAACCATTAGTGAGCCCCTGTGCTCCCAGCCTCCGACACCATGGTGGCCAGAGTGACTGGCCTAGGTCTTGGTTTTCTCAGAAGTTTCTGGAAGGCCAGTGCCTGGCAGGGAGAAGGTTGGAAGAAAAACACTGAAGAGTTAAATGAGTTCTCTCCCTGAAGTTGTCTGAACGACAGACAAGGCTGCAAGGTCTGGGTGAGATGGGGCTGGGGGTGCAGCAGAGAGCAGGGCACCCCACTTCCCGAGGCCCCCGGCCCCGCCCCAAGGCCCCCATGCCTCGGGGCTCCCCGTCCACGCACTAGAGGACTAAGCAGGCTGGAGGCTGGAGTGC
Organism: Alouatta palliata; assembly: GCA_004027835.1. Taxonomy (NCBI): domain Eukaryota; kingdom Metazoa; phylum Chordata; class Mammalia; order Primates; family Atelidae; genus Alouatta; species Alouatta palliata. Next base: position 3,424 of record PVKV010039537.1, on the reverse strand, counting down.
AGCCCTGGCCCTGCTTCTGATGGGCCCCTGTATGGTGCCAGCCCGGCCTCTGGGCCCTGGTGTTCCTGTTGTGGGATGGGGGCTGGGGGCTGAGGGCCATGGACCCTGGGCAGGGGGCAGCCCTGGGGTGGGTCTCTCCTTCAAGACCTGGCGCCTACTTTGGCCCTGGCTGTGTCTGGCTCAGTGCTTGCCACAGGCCCAGGCCCCTGGCCCTCGTCCCCCACCCCCGCCCCTGGCTTCTCCCGGCCGGGGCCACCCTGCTGCCCCTTGCCACGCTGGCCCTTGGGGCCATGTTTACCCACTGTCCGTCTGCCTTGATGTGGGCAAACAGACCGAGGCCAGGCCGGAGACAGGGCAGATAAGGCCTGGCTGATGGGACCAAAGGTGAAGGGATCACCTCGCTCACCTCCTGTCAGTTTATTTACTGTCCCCAAGTGGTCACCTGCCCTCCTGGGAACACTATGGCCAAAACCACGAGGGTGTTTCCCAAGACCCCGGGTCTCGGTTCCGGGAACCCCGTGGGCTGCTGAGCTGCTGACGACATACACAAGGAACACAGCAGAAGGGAAGGGGCTCCCCACTCACTTTGATCTGTGTGCTTCTGGCCAGGCACGGCCCGGACTCACCGCTGACCCCACACTCAGGTGGGCATTGTCACCACCTCCGTTTTTCAGATGAAATAAACTGAGGCTCAGAGAGGCTCCGCCGCCCGTCCTGGGGCACACGTGCAGTAAAATGTTAGGGTCAGGATTTTAATTCCCATCGTTCTGATTCTGGAATCCAAGCTCGTCAGGATAGCACTGTCCTGTCTCCAAGTCTAGAAAGGACAGAGCAAGGAGAGCAGCCAGCAGCCCCTGGCGGGGGTGGGCGATGAGGCGGGCAGCCCCACTGGCAGGCCGAGGCCGCGGGCAGCAGCTCCGCCAGGCCCAGCAAAGACCCCACTGTGCGCTGTGTCCGTCACACAGACACAGAGCAGGACGGAGCTCCCATGAAATACGGGAAACGCAACTCGAATCGCCCCAAGAGAGAAGGCCATCACTTCCTGGCGGCTGGTTCTGGGCTTTGGGACTGAGCCTCGGTTTACCCTTTCCCTGGTATTTTCCGTATTTTCCATACTTTCTGCTTCACCTCCTTCCCAGGATCCCAATCAAAAGAGGCAGAAACTGCTGTGCCGGGGTCTACCCATCCAGGGCCTGGGGCGGCTGCAGAGACAGAGGAGATGAACTGCCAGCAGCGGGGACAGATCCCGGGTGTGGGGCCCTTCCCATGAGCGATGCTGATCAGCCATGGTTGACAGGAAACCGATACCTGGAAGAAGCTTCTGGAGTGCTGGGAGGATAAGCAGGGGTCTGTCCTATGACCCCCAGCGATACCTCAAGGTTAAGAAACCCCAGCCTCGGCCAGGCACCGTGGCTCACACATGTAACCCCAGCACTTTGGGAGGCCGAGATGGGCATATGACCTGAGGTCAGAAGTTCGAGTCCAGCGTGGCCAACATGGTGAACCCCCATCTCTACTAAGAATACAAAACTTCGCTGGGTGTGATGGTGGGCACCTGTAATCCCGGCTACTCGGGAGAGAGATGAGGTTGCAGAGTCGAGATGGAGCAGCTGCACTCCAGCCTGGGAGACAAGAGCGAAACTCCGTCTCAAAGAAAAAAAAAAAAAAGAAACCCCCAGCCTCTGCCATCCGTCGTCGTGCTGGCGAGGGCCTGGGGGACATTCCCATCACACACATCTGACCCCCCTCCCACTGCCTGCTTGCTCGGAGCGGGAACCAGCCCCTTCTAGGGATGGGCCCTGGCCCCGGGCGCTTCTCGAAGTTCATGTGCGTAATCCCCGGTTCTGGGAGCATCGTTGGAGCTGAGCCCCGGACCCCCTCATCACACTCCACAGAGGCACCACCTTCGCTCCTGCCACCGTACAGGGCCACGACCAGTGGTCTACAAGACCAGCGAGTGCCCGGTGCCTCCCCATCCGGGTCCTGGCCAGGGTGCCCTCCAGGGTGGGAGGGGTCAGGCACTCACCCGCCTGCTCCTGATGCTTGCTGCTGCCTGACCTTTCTGGGAAGGAGACAGGTACCCGACAGGGGACTGTGTATGGCTGGAGATGAGCCCTGAGCAGGGTGGGGGCATTTCAGGGGCGGGCAGAGAGGACAGGGCATGGTTTCGCAGTGAGCCTGCTTGCCCAGTTTGCTGAGGGTGGCCAGGTAGGGCTTCCTTCTCCAGAGCTGAGTCCAGTACAGATCTGAAAGAACTCCTGCCTCCCTTCACCTGAATCCAGACCCCTGTTCTTGCAAAGGGGCTCCCACTCCCCTAGCTGGGGCTGCAAACCCCAGTAGAGCGGAGGGCAGGGCCCACACGAAGTAGAGCTCATCCCTGCCACGGAGGCACAGACTGTTCTTTCCATCCCTGGCAAAATGCCACCCGATTCCGCTGAGATACCTTCACGATGGGGAACTCACCACCAGCGAAGGCAGAAAGCTTCCCTTAGGGCCCAAAGATCTGCCTCCTGGAGGCTCCTGTCCCTTGGCCATTCCTTTGTGGTTTCACCCAACGTTTATCGGCCTCTCCTGTGTGCCGGGCCCTCTGCTGGGACTGGGGACAGAGGGACAATGGAGGTAGAGGAGGCCTCTCCCCTCCAGAGCCCATGGCAAGACGCAGGGGAGGGATGTGAGCAGGCTGGGGCCTTGGGGGTAGGGGCAGGGCAGGGAGCTAGAGGGACACGCAGGGGGGCCCCCTGTCCTGGGACGTGACCGTGAAGCCCTTCCCAGAAGAAGTGACAGGTGAGTTGGCACCTGAGAGGTGAGGCCGGGTTGGGCATAGAGAGTCTCCAGTCAGGGGAGGCAGGAGCTATGGCAGGGTCATGACACAGCCCAGTGCATCTGGGTGAGTGAAGCAATCAGGGGGTCTGGATCCCGAGAGAAAGGGGTGGAGGAGGCAGAGGCTGTGCCTCCCAGGCCTGGAGGGCCCAGGGCAAGGGCTGCTGTTTCCCTGAGCCAGGAATTGGCAGGGCCAGGCCGTGGAGAGGAGGTGGATACCCCGACAGGGCACAAGGCACCCCAAAGCCCTGGCCTGGCCCCTCACTTCCAGACTCTCTCCAGGAACCCCACCCACCACGCGTCCCACCCCCACGCTGTGGCTACTGCTTCTAGCACGGCCTGAGCCCACCAGCTCCTGTCTTCTTCGGCCGGGACGTGCTGCGCCTCCACCTGAAGCATGGCTTCTCTGGCTGACGTTGGTCCTGGGGTTAGGCATTGCCTCCTCCAGGCAGTCCCCCTGACCTCTCGGGTCATTTAGGTGTCTTTTCTGTGTATCTTACCAGCGCCTGGATTATTTACTCTTCTGACACCCCCCAATATGTGAGCGTGCACACACACACATGCACACACACACGTGCACACACATACGCATGCACACGCACAC
>PVKV010039536.1:0-12961 GCA_004027835.1 Alouatta palliata | reverse complement strand
AAACCCCGTCTCTACTAAAAATACAAAAATCAGCTGGGCATGGTGGCACGTGCCTGTAGTCCCAGCTACTCGGGAGGCTGAGGCAGGAGAATTGCTTGAACCCAGGAGGCGGAGGTTGCGGTGAGCCGAGATCGCGCCATTGCACTCCAGCCTGGGTAACAAGAGCGAAACTCCGTCTCAAAAAAAAAAAAAAAAAAAAGCATCTTAAGAAGCAGCAGAAATTGCAGAAATGAAGCAATTCAGTATTTCCACTAATGATAATTTCTATTAAACATGTCGTTAGTGTCTATTTTGGCCATTTGACATTTGCTATTCCTATTCATAAGCCTGCTGAATCACAGGGCTATAGGAGCAATCACTGCTGTTTACATGCTTTTTTGTCAGGCAGCTCTTATGAGCCTGCAAATGTTACGTATTTTGTATTCAATAGGGAAAAGGCCTACCTTTTTGCTTCTAATCATCATGGTTATAAATAAATAGTCCCAGTTCCCTGATAATTCTGCTTTCCCGCCCCTGCATGAGACGGCCTTTGTGAGGCCTTCCATGGCCTGCCTTGCCTCTTGTTTGTGGTGAAAGTGTGTTAAACACCTTTTAATGGCATTCACCTTTGTTTTATGAATTAAGATCCAGGCAAAATTCAAGAAATCATGTTGCTGTGCTTTGTTACCAGAAATAATATGGGGTTGAGCCTGCCATGGTGGCTCACATCCATAATTCCAGCCCTTTGGGAGGCTAAGGTGGGTGGATTACTTAAGGTGAGGAGTTTCAGACTAGCCTAGCCAACACAGCAAAACCCCATGTCTACTAAAAGTACAAAAATTAGCTAGGTGTGGTGGTGCACACTTGTAATCCCAGGTACTCAGGAGGCTGAGGTAAGACTATCACTTGACCCCGGCAGATGGAGGTTGCAGTGAGCTAACACCACTGCACTCCAGCCTAGGCAACAGAGTGAGACTGTCTCAAAAATTCTCTGATTACTTTCAGTAATATTTTGTAGTTATATTTGTAGCGATATTTTACCACCCTGTTTTTTGCTTTTTTGAGACACAGTCTCACTCTCTCACCCAGGCTGGAGTGCAATGGCATGGTCTCAGCTCACTGCAACCTCTGCCTCCAGGGTTTAAGTGATTCTCCCACCTTAGGCTCCTGAGTAGCTGGGACTATAAGTGTATGCTACCATGCCTGGCTAATTTGTGATAATTTTAGTAGAGACAGGGTTTCACTATGTTGGCTAGGCTGGTCTCAAACCCCTGACCTCGTGATCTGCCTGCCTTGGCCTTCCAAAGTGCTGAGACTACAGGCATCAGCCACTGCACCCAGCCGTACCTTCCTGGTTTAATATAGTTCTAGGTATAGTATTATTTTTATTTATTTATTTTTTTTAAAGATGGGGTTTCACCATGTTGGTCAGGCTGGTCTCTAACTCCTGACCTCAGGTGATCCGCCCACCTCAGCCTCCCAAAGTGCTGGGATTACAGGCGTGAACCACCGCGTCCGGCTATTTTTTGTTTATGGCCATTGTAAAGAAAACTTCTTGATTTTGTTTTCAGCTAAAATGTTATTGGTGTAAGGAAATGATATCTATTCATTTGTGTATATCAATGAATTTTGTATCTTGAGACTTTGATGAGGTCATTTTTAAGCTTAGCAGTCTTTAGGTAAAATCTTTAGTTTTCTAGGTGGAGAATTATATCATGAGTGAAGACAATTTCACTTCTTCTTTCCCTATATGGATGCCATTTATTTCTTCATTTTGTTAGATTGCTCTGACTAGGACTTCCAGAACTATGTTGAATAGCGTTGTTTAGTGTGGAAAGTCTTATTTTTATTCTAATGAGAAACGCATGCAGCTTTTGCCTGTTCAGTATGATGTTAGCCAAGAATTTGTCATACATGGTTCTTATTTTTTTGAGGTATGTTTCATCAATACCTGCTTTGTTGAGAATATTTTTATGAATGAATACTGGATTTTCTTGAATGATTTTTCTGCATCTATTTTGTTAATCATATAATTTTTTGCTTTTAATTACATGGTGAATCATACTTATTGACTTGTATATGATGAAACATTCTTGCATATGTGATATAAACTCATGATTGTGGCAAAATAAATTTTTGATTTGCTTGTCAACTCAGCTTTCTAGTATTTCATGCAGAATTTTTGTTTCAATGTTCACCAAAAATATTGGCCTGTAGTTTTTTACTGTTGTTGTTGTGTCTTCACTAGACTTTGGTATCAAGATGATGCAGATTTTTTTTTTTTTTTTTTTTTTTGAGACGGAGTTTAGCTCTCGTTACCCAGGCTGGAGTGCAATGGCGCGATCTCGGCTCACCGCAACCTCCGCCTCCTGGGTTCAAGCAATTCTCCTGCCTCAGCCTCCCGAGTAGCTGGGACTACAGGCACGTGCCACCATGCCCAGCTAATTTTTGTATTTTTTTTAGTAGAGACGGGGTTTCACCATGGTCTCGATCTCTTGACCTCGTGATCTACCCGTCTCGGCCTCCCAAAGTGCTGGGATTACAGGCGTGAGCCACCACGCCCGGCCTGCAGATTTTATATAATGAATTAAAGTGGAATTCCACCTGGATTTTTTGGAATACATTCAGTAGAATTAGTACCAGCTCATCTTTTTATATGTGGTAAAATATGGCTGTGATTTTATATAATCCAGGGCTTTTTATAGTTGGTAGGTTTTTAAATAACAAATTCACTTTCATTATATATTTATACATTGTATATTTTATACACTTTTGCCCTGTTTATTCCTGGTTCAATCTTGGAAAGTTGTGTATATTTAGGAGTTTATTTACTTTCTCAAAATTTTCTAGATTGCAGGCATAGAGATGTTCATAGTACTCTGATGATTTTTTGTATGTATGTAGAATTAGTTGTGATTTCACATCTCTAACATTTAAATAGATGCAGAGTGCAAAAAAAAAAAAATCGATCCACAATAGAAGTCTGGCAAATTTAACATTCCCTTATAATAAATCTCTTAAAAAATTAGGTATTTCAGCCAGTAAATGTCACATATAATAAATCTCTTAAAAAATTAGGTATTTCAGCCAGTAAATGTCACATATAACCAAAAAATGCTAACAGCATACTAAGCAGGGATATGTTGAAAGCTTTTACTCTGAGAGCTAGAACAAGGCAAGGATGCCCACTCTAGTCAGTCTTACTAAACATAGTACTAAATATCCAAAAGAAAGAAATTAGAGAATAAAATCAAAGGCATCCAGAATGGAGAAAAGGAAGTTAAATTATTCCTGTATAATCTCCTTTTATCCCTATACATAATCTAAAGTATATAAAAGCCTAATATCTTAGTAAATATTAAAAATAACAAACAGGCTCAGCACGGTGGCTCAGATCTGTAGTCTCAAGGCCAGCAGTTCAAGACCAGCCTGGTCAACATTGTGAAACCCTATCTCTACAAAAATACAAAAATTAGCCTGGAGTAGTGGCGGGCACCTGTAGTCTGAGCTACTTGGGAGGTGGAGGCAGGAGAATAGCTTGAACCTGAAAGGTGGAGGTTGCAGTGTACGAAGATCATGCCACTGCACTCCAGCCTGGGTGACAGACCAAGACTCCATCTCAAACAACAACAACAACAACACAAATTTATTAAACCTTACAAAAGTACCATCAAAAAGTCATAGCTTTTCTATACATTAATAACTATCTGAAAATGAGTCCAGGTATGGTGGCTCATGCCTATAATCCCAGCACTTTGGCAGGCCGAAGTGGGTAGATCACAAGGTCGAGAGATTGAGGTCAACTGACCAACATAAAACCCCATCTTTACTAAAAATACAAAAATTAGCCAGGCGTGGTGGCACATGCCTGTAGTCCCAGCTACTTGGGAGGCTGAGGCAGGAGAATTGCTTGAACCTTGGAGTCAGAGGTTTCAGTGGGCTGAGATTGCACCACTGTACTCCAGCCTGGGGGACAGAGGGAGACTCCATCTAAAAAATAAAAATAAAATATAACTATCTCAAAATGAAATTAAAAAAGAATTCCATCTACCATAACTATAATTTGAAATAAACTTAATCAAAAATTTGAAACACCTTACATTCTACTCTAAAGAACATTATAGAAATTAAATAATATATAAATGGAATATTATTCATGAAGTGGCATTATTAACAAATATTTATATTACACAAAATGATCTACAGATATAATGCAACCTGTATCAGAATACCAGTGACATACTTCATAGAAGTTTTTAAAAAGTATATGTAAAATTCATATGGTACCACAAAAGACCTTGAATAGCCAAAGCAATCAAGACAAAAGTGAAGATATCATCCTACCTGACTTTGAAATACACCACAAAGCTATGGTAACCGAAACAGTGTGGTACTTGAATAAAAACAGAGACATAGGCCAATGGAGTAGAAGAAAAAAAAGAGCAGAAATGTATCCATGTATTTACAGCTAACTGATTTTAAATAAAGGTGACTGTTTAAAGGTAAGAACAGTATTTTCAATAAATGATGTTAAGAAAACTTTATATCCATATGTAGAGGAAGAAAAGTGAGACTCTCATCTCACATCATACATAAAAATAAACTCTAAATAAATTAGCCAATTTAATGTAAGGCCTAAAACTCTGAAACTACTAGTACCAAAAAATAGAGTGAAAGCCCCATAACATTGGTCTGGGCAGCAAGTTTTTAAATTTAACCTAAATATCTCAGGACACAATAAGGAAGAATAAATAAGTCAGATCACTTCAAATTAAAAAGCTGCTGCACAGAATCTGATACAATCAACAGAATGTGACAACTAAAAAGAGAATGAAAATATTTGCAAATTATACATATGACAAGGGGTTAATAGCAAAAATATATTAAAAACTCAAATGACAATACAAAAACAAATAATCATTAAAAATAAGCAAATAGCTGAATAAGTATTTTTCAAGAATATACGTACATATAGCCAATGGATATATTTAAAAACATTCAATGTTAATTATCACAAACAGGCAAGCCAAAAAAAAACCTATGAGATATCAACTCATTCCTGTTGGAAGGATTCTTATTAAAAAGCAAGTGTTGGTAAAGATGTCAAGAAAAATATTTGCACACCACATTGTCTTGGACTGTGGGTCCTGTAGGGTTAATTCCTTTATTTCTGGTATTGGGTTGGGTCCTAGTTACACTGTGGTATGGTTTGATGCATTGTGTTGGAATCTAAAGTGGACCTGAGGAGGTGGGGACACAAGCATACCCTCTTCCCCACGTTCATCATTCATTTGGACCATGCCATACATTACTGTTTACATCTTTACATCAAACTGCAGATTTAATGTCTTGAGAAGCTTAGCAAAGTGCTTTTCTACAGCTGATTGAAATTTGTCATCTAAATTTAAAAATTTAAGGGTAAATAAGGCTTATGCCAATAGTGTTGCAGGGTCCTTTACTCATACTCCCCTTTTTGTTTTTTGAGCATTTTTTTTTTTTTTTTTTTTTTTGAGACAGAGTCTCACTCCGTCACCAGGCGCCAGGCTAGAGTGCAGTGGCGCGACCTCGGCTCACTGCAACCTCCACCGCCCGGGTTCAAGCAATTCTCCTGCCTCAGCCCCCCAAGTAGCTGGGACTACAGGCGCGTGCCACCACGCCCAGCTAATTTTTTTGTATTTTTTAGTAGAGACGAGGTTTCACCATGTTGACCAGGATGGTCTCGATCTCTTGACCTCGTGATCCGCCCGCCTCGGCCTCCCAAAGTGCTGGGATTACAGACGTGAGCCACCGCACCCGGCCTTGAGCATATTTTTAACAGTGGAATGGGCACATTCTACTATGGCTTGTCCTTGGGGGTTATATGGGATGCCTGTAAAATGTCAAATATTCCACGTGTGACAAAATTGTTGAAATTGTGAGCTGGCACAAGCTGGACCATTATTAGTTTTATTTTTGTGGGCTGTCCCATAAATGCAAATGTTAAAAGATGTCTAATGACATATTGAGTAGACTCTCCAGGGATGGTGTGTGTGCTAATTAAACGAGTCAATGGATACATATACATATCTTAGTTTTCCAAATGCAGGTATGTAACATCTGTTTGCCATAACTGATAAGGTTCTAATCTTCTAGAGTTAACACTTGTTGAAGGAGGTGATGTGCCTGTGAGCTGGAAATCCGAGCATTGTAGGATAATTTGTTTATCCAGTATCTGGGTAAGTTGAAATTGTTTAGATGAGTTTACCCAATTTTCGTGGACAAATTGATGCAATTGGGTGGCTTGGTCAAGGAGTGATGTCGTAACTTGAAGGTCCGCTTGATTATTGCCATAAACCAATGGGCCAGGAAGTGAGCTGTGGGCTCAAATGTCTGTAATAAAAATAGGATGTGTATGTTGACCTATAAATTGCTGAAGTCAAAGAAAAAGAGCACAAAGGGCAGGCTCCCGAGTGATCTTAATTAGGGCTGTCTCAAGGTTCTGCAGTAAATAAAGAGTAAGCAGAATCACTAACAATAGTGAGGGGCAGAGTGTAAAAAGTTTCCAAAGCCATTATTAGGGCCTCAATCTCAGCTTTCTGAGTGCTAGTAAACCCAGATCAAGGGAAGGAATTATGGTGGTCTCCACCAAACTGCTGCTTTTTCATGCTTATCCATACCATCAGTAAACAATGTTAAATAATTAGGTATGGGGGAATAAACTGTTTTTGTGGACAAGACCAAAGGAGTATGAGATAAGAAATGAAGGAGTTAATCAGCAGGAAAGACATGCTCTATTTGTCCTGTGTAATCAGAGTGCTGTCTGCAAGTCCATTGATAAGGGCAATATTGCTTCGAATTTCTTTTTACTTAAAGGAATCCTGATATCAGGATCATAACCTAGCAACTGACTGCATCATCTGTGGCCTGAATGGATGACTTTACTAAGTAACTGGATATAGTTACTCCTCCAATATGTGAGGAAAAAACCCATTCTAGAAAGTGCAGTCTTAGGGTCATCTATCCTATTAACCCTGTAGGGGAGTGTTTGGTGAGAAAAATAAACAATTGAATACTGTGGCTCAGTGCAATTTAGTTGCCTTTGAGAGACATCTTGTTCTATTTCCTCGATTCCCTTTTTGTTGTAGGGGTTAAATATTTGGGAGAATTCGGGGGCTGTATTGCCCTTTAAGATAGCAAACAGGGTTTGCAGCTTATAAGTAAGAATGCCTAAAGTGGGGGGGAGCCAGTTGATGTTGCCCAGTAATTTCTGATAATCATTTAAGGTGTGTAAGTTGCTAGTATTTAACCTTTTGAGGCCTTACTGACTAGGAAGTTAGTATGTACCCAAGATATTTCCAAGGAGAGGACATTTGTACCTTTTCAGGAGCAATGATTAAACCTTAGCTGTGTATTCTTATATGACAGAGGTAAATAAATGTAAAAGCATTGGCTCCATTAGGGCTGCTAGTAGAATATTATCCATGAAATAAATAACCTTGCAATCAGGACATTCTTTTCTACTGGGGAACAAAGCTTGATTTACATGATACTGACTCGTGGTAGGGCAGTTTAGCAGTCTTAGAGAAAGTACTTTCCAATGAAATTAACAAGCTGTTCTTTCATTATTGATAGCTGGTATTGTATGAAAACGGTCCTTTAAGTCAATAATGATTACAGAGCAATCTTGAGGAATCATCACGGGGAAGGAAGCCCCTACTGAAGGGGTCCCATAGGTTGCAAATTGGCATTGATAGCATGTAAGTCATTGCAAAAGTCTCCATTTTCCTGACTTTTTGGGAATGTCAAAAATGGGCAAATTCCAGGGACTATTGGATGGTTCTATATGCCCAGCTTTTAATTGCTCATCAACTAATTCATGGGCCTTCTGCAATTTCTCTCCCTTCAGAGGCTACTGGTCTACTTAAATTGGATCAGAGGTAGGGGAGAAATAGTAACAGTGGTCTTGTTAGAAAGGGGTCTGCAGTCACCCACGTTGGGCTAATAGGCCTTGTCCCCAAAGGTTAACAGGAATGGGCATAATTAGAGGTTGTGTAACTGCCTTTCTTCCTTCTGAATCACAACAAGTTAGGGGCATGTGCTCTGCTTGGCTGTGTGCCAATCCCCAGTGTCAACAATTGTTTGTTTCTGAGTGACCCAGGGCCATGACTGCCTGCATTGCTTGCTGGCAATCCATATTAGCATCTCCGAAGTCAATTGCAACAATAAGATAGCAGCCTGGGTGTGACAAATTTATCTCTTAATTGCCTGGGTTAACCAATTGATAAACTCAACAAATGTCTCCTCAGGCCCTTGTTGAACATTTATAAAAGATCCCCGTTGAACTCTGCTTTTGGGAATCTGGTCCCAAGCCCTGACAGCACACAAAGACACTTGAGCATAGGCCTGGGGACCAAAATCTAGTTGTACATTGGCATGGGGAACCCTCCCCTGGAGCATAGCAGATGTTATGTGTTGTTAAAGGCTTTGCCATGTTTTTCACACTCATAGGATTTCTATACAGTATGAATTTTTTTTAATGCTTTTTAAGAGTTGAGGACATTCTTACATTTGTAGAGTTTCTCTCCACTATGAGTTATTTTGTTTAATAAGTTATGAGGACTGGTTGAGAGAATTTCCACATTCTTCACAGTTGTAGGGTTTCCTTCAAGGATAATTTTTCCTGTTTAGTAGGAGTTGAGGTTTGGTTAAAGGCTTTATCACATTCTTCAGATTTGTAAGACTTCTATCCAATATGAATTATCTTATGTTTACTAAGATTTGAGGATTGGTTAAAAGCTTTGCCACATTCTTCACATTTGTAGGGTTTCTCTCCAGTGTGAATTCTCCTATGTGAAGTAAGGTGTGAGGAATGGGTAAAAGCTTTGCCACATTCTTCACATTTGTAAGACTTCTCTCCAGTATGAATTATCTTATGTGTAGTAAGGTTTGAGGATTGGTTAAAAGCTTTGCCACATTCTTCACATTTGTAAGGTTTCTCTCCAGTATGAATTATCTTATGTTTAGTAAGTTTTGAGGAGTAGTTAAAGGCTTTGCCACATTCTTCACATTTGTAGGGTTTCTTTCCAGTATGAATCATCTTATGTGTAGTAAGGTTTGAAGACACATTAAAGGCTTTGCCACATTCTTCACATTTGTAGGGTTTCTCTCCAGTATGAATTTTCTTATGTTTAGTAAGGGTTGAAAACCAGTAAAAGCCTTTGCCACATTCTTCACATTTGTAAAATTTCTCTCCAGTATGAATTATCTTATGTTTGGTAAGGAATGAGAATCGATAAAAAGCTTTGTCACATTCTTCACATTTGTAGGGTTTCTCTCCGGCATGAATGAACTTATGTGTCGTAAGAGATGAAGAATGGTTAAAAGCTTTGCCACATTCTTCACATTTGTAGGGTTTCTCTCCAGTATGAATTATCTTATGTGCAGTAAGGTGTGAGGATGTGTTGAACGCTTTGCCACATTCTTCACATCTGTAGGGTTTCTCTCCAGTATGAATCATCTTATGTGTGCTAAGGGTTGAGGAGTGCTTAAAAGCTTTGCCACATTCTTCACATTTGAAAGGTTTCTCTCCAGTATGGCTTCTCGTGTGTCTAGAAAGGTGTGAGGACCGCTTAAAGACTTTGCCACATTCTTCACATTGGTAAGAATTCTCTCTAATATGAATTCTTTTATTTTGACTTGGGTATAAATGCATGCAAAATGATTTGTCACATTTTTTACATTTGGAAGTTTTCTTTCCAGTACATCTTGTCTTATGTCTGTTTGAATTTAAACGTTTAAGAAAGACTTTCATATATTTATCACATCGAACTATTTCACTCTGGGTAGTTGTCAAACACTGGTTTCGTTCATTATAACCTTCTTTGTGCACCTTACACTCATCCACACTTGCAGAGCCTTTTCTTAACTGTAAATTCTCATGTCCACATTTCCCATATCGTCTCAGTATCACTTCTTGAAAAGAATCTTTTATGTCTTGCTCTGGCCAAAGGTCTTTGACAAAATAGGAACACATAGCTAAAAAAAAAAAAAAAACCAAATTATTCAACTTACTAAACTTAAACACACTTTACAAATCTAACCTATATTATACAAATTAAATAAGCAAGATTCCATAATAAAATACCATAGGCCCTAAATCCTTCATAGACATATAAATGTAATAAAAATATACTGACCAAAATACATTTGAGAAAAACTTATAAGTGTGTAAAGTTCCCCAGGTGAGTACAATGCAAAGACACAGAAGAAAATGAAAAGTTGTTATATTTACCCAACACAGTTCTTCCTGCTCATCAATATAACATAATGCCTTTCAAAGTAAATTCCTAACTTTTGGTTTCTTTTTTAATGAACAAGTAAAATACTGACACATACATCTGTATTACTTGCTTCTAGGGACCTTTCCAGAAATGGGTCTCCCATAACATAAAGTGCTGAAAGAAATGATGGTGTACTTTGGAATGACAGTTTGACTCTACTGAGATGAAAGGTAAATGTGACAGCAGCAGAGAGACTGCAATACAACAGACAGAAAACAGATATCGCAAATGATTACTGATGAAGCAGAAATCAACTCTTTTAACTAAAAAATACACACAAAATTTTAGACCAGATACATTCAAAGCACATGTTTGAGAGGATCTCCTAGGATCTCTGACCAAGATAACTGTTTTCAGACTATGCCAGGACAAAGCTACATTATAAAGGTTGTGACAGGTAGCTTTCTTTAATGTCAAAATGTTAATCATAGATTACAATGAATACAAAATAGGGCAAAATTGTTCCATCAAAAATATTATAAAATTTTCAGAAAGAAACCATAACAAACATGTATACATTAATTTTAACAATTGAAAATACATTCAATACTCAATGAGTGAAATAGGAACCCAGAGTACTATAAAAAATAGGTCACAGGTCAAAGTTCAGCAAAATTTAATGAATTTAAAAATTTTTAAATAAAAAAATAGAGAAAATGGGATAAAAACAAAATATTTAAAATATCCAAAAAGAAATTGTAAAGGTTAAAAAAAAAAGTAAAAAATTCTGAAAGAAAAAATAATGTCAAAATGAATAAGCTCAACAAACTAGGAGTACACACAAAGATATTTATAATAAACACATATATAAACACAACTTCAAAAGTCACAGACAAAAAGATAATGGAGATGCAAGATAAAAATAATGTGTCATTTATAAGCACAATCTTATGAGACAGCTGGTGAACTGTCAATAAAAACTTTGCAGGCCAGAAGGAAATAGTGTGATATAGTCAAAGTCCCAAAAAAAAAAAAAAAACTGCTATCAAGTGAGAATACTACTACTAGCATATCTGTCCTGCCAAACAAAAAGAAAAAAACCCTCAAAAGTAACCAAACTCTAAAAAAGTCTAATGGCACTTCATATGGTCTAAATATAAAAGGTGCTTAAAGCAGTTGCTTCTACTGAAAATAACATGATTCAACAAAATAACACATAATTATATAAAATACATTATTTTTTAGGAAAGAAATGCACATACACAAAAATAAAATTTCTTAGCATTTTAATAATGATGCAAAAACATTTCTTTTTTTCTTTTTTTTTCTTTTTTTTTTTTGAGACGGAGTTTCGCTCTTGTTACCCAGGCTGGAGTGCAATGGCGCAATCTCGGCTCACCGCAACCTCCGCCTCCTGGGTTCAAGCAATTCTCCTGCCTCAGCCTCCCGAGTAGCTGGGACTACAGGCACGGGCCACCATGCCCAGCTAATTTTTGTATTTTTAGTAGAGACTAAAATACATGGGGTTTCACCATGTTGACCAGGATGGTCTCGATCTCTTGACCTCGTGATCCACCCGCCTTGGCCTCCCAAAGTGCTGGGATTGCAGGCGTGAGCCACTGCGCTCGGCCGCAAAAACATTTCTAAAATTTGAAAGGTATTGCTTGAATCTGGGAGTCAGAGGTTGCAGTGAGTTGAGATCATGCCATTGCATTCTGGCCTAGGCGAAAGAGTGGGATTCTGGGCTGGGCGCAGTGGTTCATGCCTGTAATTGCAGCACTTTGGGAGGCCGAGATGGGTGGATCATCTGAGGTCAGGAGTTCGAGACCAGCCTGGCCAACATGGTGACACCCCATCTCTATAAAAAAAAAAAAAAGAGTGGGACTCTGTCTCAAAAAGAAAAAAAAATCCTCTAAAATTTGAAAAGTAAAAGCATAGAAATCGTTATAAATATTTGTTAGTGAATATATAACATAATATAAATAATTAGCAAAATCAATGACAAATTTGAGGGCAGATATAAGGAGAAAAAATTTTTGAATGCAACTGAAGTTCATTTTCCCCCAGATTAAAATACATTGTTGTATCTTTTAGAGGTTTTATGTAATACCCAAGGTATCATCAAGAATATATATCTATGCAGATAAAGAAATAAAAGCATATCAAGATAAGAATAAAAAAGACACAAACAGAAAAATAGAAAATGAGGAACAAAGAAAAAGAAGCAAATAAAAAATTTCTAAGTCTTCATAAAAGTAAAATTCCTTTTAGATAAGCAAATACTGAAAGAATATATTACCACCAGTCCTGCCTTGCAGGGGCTCCTGAAAGAAGCACTAAATATGGGAAGAAAAAACCATTACCAGCCATTGCTGGTACAGAAACATACTGAAGTACAAAGATCAATGATGGTATAAAACAACCACATCAACAATTACGTAAAATAAGCAGCTAGCATCACTTGGACAGACTCAAAATAACAATATTAGCCCTAATTATTATGGGCTGAATGCCTTAATTGAAAGACACAGAAGGGCAAGCTGCATAAAGAGTCACGACCCATTTGTGTGCTGTATTCAAGAGGCCCATTTCACATGAAAAGAAAAATGTTAGGGTCAAAGTAAAATGAGGAAAATTTACAAAATACAAGCAGAAAAAAGCAAAGGTTGCAATCATAGTTTCTGACAAAACAAACTTTATTTATTTATTTTTTTTTTTTGAGA
>PVKV010039535.1:0-12961 GCA_004027835.1 Alouatta palliata | reverse complement strand
AAAAATTAGCTGAGCATGGTGGCACATGCCTGTAGTCCCAGCTACTCGGGAGGCTGAGGCAGGAGAATTGCTTGAACCCAGGAGGCGGAGGTTGCGGTGAGCCGAGATCGCGCCATTGCACTCCAGCCTGGGTAACAAGAGCGAAACTCCGTCTCAGAAAAAAAAAAAAAAAAAAAAAAAAAAAAAAAAAAAAAAAAAAAAAAAAAAAAAAAAAAAAAAAAAAAAAAAAAAAAAAAAAAAAAAAAAAAAAAAAAAAAAAAAAAAAAAAAAAAAAAAAACAGAAAATTACAAATGTGGGCAGAGAAGTAGAGAAAATGAAGTTTGAACCCTCTGCATTGCTGGTGAGAATGTAAAATGGCACAGACACTGTGGAAAATTGTTTAGCGCTTCTTAAAAAAATTAAACATAGTTACCCAGCAATTCTACTTCTAAGCACTTACGCAAGAGAATACTTGTACATAAATATTCCCGAAAATACTTGTACATTAATGCTCATGGTAACATTATTTACAATAACCAAAAACTGGGAACCCAAATGTTCATGAACTGATAAATGGATAAACAAAATATGCTTTATCCATAAAATAGAATATTACTCAGGACTAAAAACAGAATAAATCACTTACTCATGCTACACTATGGATAAATCTTGGAAACATTATGATAATTGAAAGAAGCAAGCCAGAAAAGGCCACATTTTGTATGATCCTATTTATAGAAAATGCCCAGAATAAGCAAGTCTACAGAAAAAGAAAATACATTTGCTTTTTCCAGGGCCTGGAGGGAAAGAGGAGTGATTCCTTAATGGGTTCAAGTGATTCCTTAACTGGTTCTTTTTGAAGTAATAATAATTGCAGTGATGGTAACCTTTAATCCACTCAACAAATAGGACCAGCCATGAGCTGGATGTTGTGCTGCGTGCTCAGGATAAAATGTCAAGGGCAGTACTACCCGTACAGCCTCCGCTCTCAAGGATCCCACTGTTGAGTCAGCACATCCTCCTACCTAAGCTTCATCACCAGCCCAGCCCACTACTGGGAATCACTTAACTTCACTCTCTGCCATGACCACCCTTGCACTGGCCCAAGATGTTGGTTGAGGTTGCTACTGAAACTTAAATATGTTTACATGTGAATTTATGTCCATATTTATACAATATATTTAATATTGTGTCAGTCTGCTAAGACAACAGAAATTTACTGTCCCATAGTTCTGGAGGCTACATGACCAAGGTGTCAGCAGGGCCATATACCTCTGAAGGCATAGGGAAGGCTCATGCTCCAGGTCTCTCTCCTAGCTACTGGTAGTTCTTAGGCTTGTGGCAGCACACTTCAGTCTTCACATTGTGTTCTCTGTGTGTGTGTGCGTGTGTGTGTACATTTCCCCTTTTATAATGACACCAGTCATATTGGATTAGGGCCCACCCTATTCTAGTATCACCTAATCTGAACTAATTACATCTGCAATGACTATTTCCAAGTAAGGTCACTGGAGAGGCACTGGGGATTAAGACTTCAGCATGTGAATTTTGTAGAGACACAATTCAGCCCGTAAGACACACATATATGCACATAACACGGGTATGGTGTTTACAAAACTGACCTTAACAGCATCTCTAAGAGATAAAAAAGGCAATTTTTTTTTCTTCCTATGCTGCAGGAAAGATTGCTGAAGCTCACAGAAGTCAAGGGATTAGGGGACTCCAGGTCTCGAGGCTCCTAGTGTCCTCTGTTGGAGCAGCATGTCTCTTCTTGTGCCATCCCTTCTGCTGTTACAATCGCCAACAGGCAGTCAAATTCCTGAGGGTCCTGACCTTGGCCAACCCAGGTGTCAAGCTGGTGGGCAGTCCCTGAAACATTTCTTAGACTTTGCTGACAGCATCCTGGCAGCAGCGCTGGCACTCGGATAAATGCCTGTTCCAACACATGGCATTCCTCTCAGACTGCCTTCTCCAGCAGCTGAGAGCTGTTGGCAGCTGTGGGTGCAGACAGCCAGCAAGTTGAATTCATAGGAACTGTGTACAACACATTTCCTACTGAAAGGACAAACTGTCCATCACTTCAATTTCACTTAAAGCTTGCTAGTTATCACATTTCTGTATCTTCAAAATCTTCATCAGCCTCAAATTTATTGGAAGCAGCATCTGAAAATCTGATATAATCTAGTCTTCATGCTAGATTAGAGCACAAAATCTTTCTCTAACCTATTCCCAGGCCAAAATTATTATCTTTTTGTTTTTGGGTTTTGTTTGTTTTTTTGAGACCCCATCTTGCTCTGTTGACCAGGCTGGAGTGCAGTGACACAATCTTGGATCACTGCAACCTCCACCTCCTAGGTTCAAGCCATTTCCCTGCCTCAGCCTCCCGAGTAGCTGGAACTACAGGAGTGTACCACCATGCCCGGCTAATTTTTTGTATTTTTAGTAAAGATGAGGTTTTATCATGTTGGCCAGGTTAGTCTTGATCTCCTGACCTCGTGATCCACCCACCTCAGCCTCCCAAAGTGCTGGGATTACAGGCATGAGCCACCACATCTGGCCAAAATTTTTATCTTGAAAACGCTTAAAAGAACAAAGCTGTTGTCTTCAAATACTTGGGAAAGTAATTAGCTCTGCTAAAACTCAAATAAATATGTAACACGTAAGTGTCCCCTCCCAAAAATATATCACAGAAACATGGAAACCCAGACAAATTAGCTGAAAATTCAAAGCAGAAAAAGAGGATTTCCACCCAAGCCACCCACTCAGAGGTGGTGGCACAGACATGCTGGAAAGGGAGGAAGGGGTCAGAAGTGCTGCCCCTGCCTTGACACCAACTGTGGAGTATCAGCTAAGTGTCTCTCCCTGAGCCTCATTTTCTCCAGATGCAAACTGAACGGGTAGGATTCAATAATCTCCAGTGTCCCTTCTGGTTCTAACATTTTGCCTGGGAAAGAAACCAGGTAATAAATTAGCAACATGCTCTCTAAATGAACAGCAGATTCCAAACAGACACGTAACTTCAATGCTGCTGAAAGCCACCAAGTTCCAGTAAACACCTCCTCCCACAGAGCTACCTCAGGCACTGCAAAGTCCTGAAGAACAAAGATCCAAGAATCCGAGGCATCACACAGTACTGACTCTGATTCTCCTGAGAACACGTAAGCCAGCAGCCCCCAACACCCAGGCCATGTCAGCAGTGTCAGATACGGAGACAATACAGGCTTACAGAAGCATGAGCTCTCTCCCAGAGAAGATGGGGATTCTGTGGAGAGGCAAACATTGCTGTCTACAAAGTGGGTCAAAGTACAATGCCTACCACCAAAAAGTTACACAAGCATCTCTCAACTAGTCATTCAAAGAAATGAACCCTAGGAAAGCAAAGATCACATTCAATAATAAATATCTACGCTAGGGACTGCGGACTTGCCACCGCTGGGCCAGATTTGGGCAGGAGATCTGTTTTGTTTCGTCTGCATGTCTTCCTAAAGAATTAATTCATTTTCAACCTTGAAAAATTAAGGGAACTTTTCACATAAAAATATGGATTTTCTGCTTCTCTTGAAAATCATGTTATTTGCTAACACAGGGCCTACATTCTTACCTGGACACCACCACTGGGGGCTGAAAAGTACTTGAGGACAGGGCTCCCCAGTGCTACGCGGGCCCTGCCACCAGTTTCACTGGCCTGTGGTCACTCTGAGGGCTCACCCAGGAATAAAGCGAATGAAGCCCAATCACAGCAGTGTTGTATTTAGAAAGATACAGCCTGATTTTTGTCTTTGCAAAATGTTCAACTTCCTAAATGATAACCACAGACCAACGGCAACCCCCATTGAAATCACCAATGTGACAGCAAAAAAAAAAGATACTGAGAATAAGTTGAATGATCACTAGTAAAGGAACTTTTGAATTAAACGTGGAAGATCCATACTATGGAATGT
This sequence comes from Alouatta palliata, assembly GCA_004027835.1. NCBI lineage: Eukaryota > Metazoa > Chordata > Mammalia > Primates > Atelidae > Alouatta > Alouatta palliata. The sequence continues at coordinate 9,040 of PVKV010039535.1, read as the reverse complement.
TATGCAGCTATTAAAAAAAGTCAGATCAGTGGCTCTCAAACAGGGGTGATTTTTGTCCTCCAGGGGACATTTGGCAATGTCTGTAAACATTTTTGGTTGCCACAACCGGGGGTGATGGGTGACTGTATGCTAATAAGTAGAACAGGGGTCCTTAATCCCCAGGCTGTGGACTGGTCCATGGCCTGTTACGGACCAGGACACACAGCAGGTTAGCAGCTGGTGAGCTTTACTGCCTGAGCCCCACCTCCTGCCAGATAAGCAGCAGCATTAGATTCTCACAGGAGCACGAACCCTATTGTGAACTGTGCATGCAAGGGATCCAGGCTGCAGTCTCCTTATGAGAATCTAACACCTGACGTGAAATAGTTTCATCCTGAAACCATCTCTGTCCCCATCCACATCTGTGGAAAAACTGTCTTCCATGAAACCAGTCCCTGGTTCCAAATAGGTTGGGGAATGCTGAAGTAGAGGACGGCAGTGGTACTGCTACATATCTTACAGTGCACAGGACAGCCCCTGTAGACAACACACAGGGCGGCCCTACCGACAGCCCCTGAGCACTGTCAAATAATGAAGGAATATCCTGCCCAAAGCCTGCAGTGCTGATGCTGAAACACCAGCAGTTAGATCCATCATGGTTAGCATGAAATTTCCAAAATGTTAACTGAGAAAAGCAAGATACAGGACAGTATATACACACCGCTTTTAATATAATGACACATGCACACACACAAAAAAACTATGCCTATGAATTCAATAAACAGCACTGTGATACAACTTACATAAAATTAGATATTTCTAGATCCACATGCATAAAAAGTTGCATGAAAGAATAGGTCATAAAATATTAATGCGAGTAATCCCAGAATGTTGGCATTCCAGGTGATTTCTCCTTTCCTCCTTATATTTCTTGGTATTGTGCAAGTATTTTTTAAATAAGTATGTATTGTTTACATAATCAGAAAAAATAGACATTTTTCTTTGTGAAAATAATCACTAGATAATTCTTACACATCACCTTCAACACTAGATTTACCAGCCACCTCACCAAATCTTACTCCTGTGTCATTAACAAAGACAGATGTAAATGACTGGCATCTCCCTCTTCTCCCTTCTCCTACCTGACCTTGAAAGGGCTTTTCTCACCCAGCTAAGGAAAAAGGACAGGTCTTTCTTAGCAAGAGGAGTCCAGATGGCTAATCAGCTAAAGAGTCAGCACCTGACAGGTGGCAATCAATAATTGACCATCTCCCTCCTCTTGTGGTCAATATGTTTCCCCTGAGTAAAAAGAACTTCCAGGGAGATAGGAGGGCAGGAAGACATGGGTTCTAAGAAGCTTACACACTATCTAGGAGATGTACAAAACACACAGCAGAACTTGAAGTTCAAAAGCTCTCAGCCCAACTCTGCCTGGCATTAGGTCAGCCTCCCTGTCTTTATATTGTGCCAATCACTTTGTGGTCTAAAGGGCAGGGCTTTCTGCAGTGTCACAGACTCCAAAAAGCTGGAATTCACTGAGAATGCATTTGTACCTGCTGGAGCAGACACCAGTACAGGACCAAAGACTGCTCCTGTGATCAGTTATCAGCTTCCCTTTCCTGGGCATCATAGCATCAGCATCAATGAGCTGAGTGCAAAGTGTCATCAAGCTCTGTGACCCACCTCCCATCCTCTTGTGCACATCTTATTAGAAGGTGCTAAAAGCAGAACCAGTCTAACCCTGAATTGAGTAGGTTTATGTGCATTTGTCTATGATTATCTGAATGTGTAAACCTGATTTGTGTGTAAACACAGGTAAGAGTTATGACTACGCATATCAATAGGCAAAGGTTTCAGGTCATGTGAAAGGATGTTTTGGGATCAGTGTAAGAATATGTATATAGGACTCAGTTAAACTTCATGCTGGAGAAGTCAGCCAACATGCATAAAAATAAAAAATAAAAAGGAGCTTCTGAATCAGGCTCTGTACCAGGCATGCTAGATGCTCTTCAACATGTCTTTAACCTTCACAACATGTCTATAGAGAAGGTATTTAATAGATGAGGAAACCCAGGCTCATTTAATAAATAAGGAATCTGAAGCTCAAAAAATTTAAACACATTGTCTAGGTTCACCCAGCTATTATGTGTCAGAGCCCATGCATGTTCGAGCCCATGCGTTTTCAAACCCATGCGTGTTTAAATTTTACTCCCTGTAAGGCAAGATATTTCAAGCAAAGGGCAGTTTACAAGGTCAGTCAGAAGAGCTACAATCAAAAGCTGGTGTTTTCTGGAATTTATGCCTGTACCAAATATTTGTCTGCCTTTTAATAAAAATACAATTGATTGTATGTTATCATGCAGGTAAGATGTAATATTCAAAGCTGAATATCCAAAGTATCAATATTGGGAGATTCACTGGAGTGAAATTAGAGAGTTTTATGGTTATGAGTTTATCCAGCAGTTTCATTTTTCCTAAAGTATGACGAAATAGCCAATTACATTGGGGCAAATAATAGAAAAACCCAAGGAAGGTTATCATCAATTTCATATCTCCAGTTCACACAGGGATTGTTAATTCTACTTACTGAAGTAAAAAAAAGTGGTGCTTATTGAGACCTCATGTGAATTTTCTGTAATGGGCAGGTTAATATCAAATTAAAATGCCCCAAACAAACACAATGGGCATGTGAACCTCAGCTGGTTTCTCTTAGATCAGCTTCTCATTAAACACAGAAACGGGTCTCTTAGCAGCCTCCAGGTCAGCCTGTCTTGCTTGCGTTGTAATGACTCTTGTGCTAACTCCATAAACAAACAAGTGTTTCTCATCAGTGTTTGTACTTTTTAAAAATGCATTCTCTGTTTGGTGAATACAATATTCTCTATGCAGTTCCTCCTCAAAAAATAAAAAGAAGAATTGAATACTAAGCCCTCCTACTGATGACCTCTATTACTGCAAATATAAAGTCTAGCTTCAGAGTATTTTTTGGCAGTTGTTTTTTTGTTTTTTTTTTTTTAAGAAAATCAGTGTTTGGTCTTATTTAGTTTGACTTAGTCTTAAAGTGGTATTGTAATAGTGAATGTGCTTTTCAACCCACCTCTCCCTTCCTCAGAGAAATCCTGATTTTTCTGTCTAGAATGTCTAGGCACCCAGGTTGACTATCACAGACTTGATACTTCGTTAACTTTAGAAACAGGAGAGGAAGGTATCTAATTTCAGCACAACTGCTGTATTTTCCCTCATGCTTGGTGGAAAGGAAAGTGCTTGAGAGACAGGAGCTGAGATGGGAGCAGGAGGAGGCTGTGCACCTCCCCTCAGAGGAGCAGTCCCTCTACAGAAGACTAAAAGCAGGCAGAGACTCCTAAGACTTGCCCTGTTTACCAAGGAAACTGAGTCAATGTTCAGCTCAGCATGAAAGTGATAAAGCTCAAGTGGATTCCACAGACTGCTCATCCTCACTCCCTCTCCGTGCTAGGGAAACAGGCCAGGTCTTCATTTATAAGAGAGAAGAGATTTATGAGAGACCAACAAAAAAAAGGGAGAGGGAAATGATGACGAGGGTGAGGAAACAGACTTATGAAGGAATAAGAAGATAGAAGAAGAGAGGGAGGAGAAAAGAAGATCAACCAATGCACATCCAAGAAGTTTAGATCATAGAGAATAGGAAGGCTCAGAATGACTCTTTTTGCATTAGTAACGATAACTACCATTTATTCAGCCCTTACCATGTGAGATAGGGACGAAGGAACGGATGGATAAATATATAAACAGATATGTAGTTACACATACATGCACACAGATTTCATGTAGTTTAATTCCAGTTAACTTAATTCTAATAAAAATCTATGAAATAGATATTTTTTTAAATTTGAGATGCAGTTTCTTTCTTGTTACCCAGGTTAGAGTGCAATGACGCGGTCTTGGCTCACTGCAACTTCCGCCTCCCAAGTTCAAGTGATTCTCCTAGCTCAGCATCCCAAGTAGCGGGGATTACAGGTGCCTGCCACCATGCCTGGCTAATTTTTGTATTTTTAGTAGAGACGGTGTTTCACCATGTCGGCCAGGCTGCTCTCAAACTCCTGACATCCGGTGATCCACTCACCTCAGCCTCCCAAAGTGCTGGGATTACAGGCTTGAGCCACTGCACCTGGCCCAAAATAAATTATTTACCCTGCAGAATCTGAAACTCTCATAGCTAATGACTTCTCCAAGGTAGCAGAACCAGAATTTAAACACAGTTTGTCTGGCTCCAAATCCCATGCTGTTGATTACTACACCATGAATGTATACACTTATTTGCATATTTTCTGGTTTAAATTTGTCCTCTTGAAATATAACACTGTTCCAATGATGTTACCACTTATGGAGATTTATGAAAATCCCCTAGGGACCCAGTTTTGAAATTTCCATTCTAGCCTTGAGCATTCTTGATTGTCTTCAACAATGACAGAGCCTTGTGCTTTCAGAGTGAAGCTTACTTAGGGGACAGCCAGAAGTCATACAGAGCAAAACTGGTCAACACTGTAGGTGACATTGTTGGATTATAATTATTTGAAGTTTAAGAGAAAATACGGCTGAGCATGGTGGCTCACACCTGTAATCCCAGCACTTTGGGAGGCCAAGGCAGGTGGATCACGAGGTCGAGAGATCGAGACCATCCTGGCCAACATGGTGAAACCCTGTCTCTACTAAAAATACAAAACATTAGCCAGATGTGGTGGCACGTGCCTGTAATCCCAGCTACTTGGGAAGCTGAGACAGGAGAATCACTTGAACCCAGGAGGCAGAGGTCGCGGTGAGCTGAGAATGCGCCATTGCACTCCAGCCTGGGCAACAAGAGCAAAACTCCATCTCAAAAAAAAAAAGAGAGAAAACAGCAGGAGTATTTTATGTGTTTTATTGACTGTCTCAGAGAAATTCCCAAAGGAAAATTGCTATCAGATTCTGAGCAAAGTTCCCATTGCTGCAATAAAAAGGGACCTACGATTGCCCCTTCAAACTTCAACATTAAACTGGTACAGTTAAAATATTATGTTTGTGACAATAAAGTCTACTTTATTCATCCTTCAAGGCAAATCAATTTGATGTTGTTTTAACTACTGCTGAATGGAACATTCTATAAAAAGAAACCAAAACACTTTGTGAAAACCTAATAGTCTTTGATGTTAATTCTGTTAGGTCACCTGGTGCCCTAACTTCTTGCTGAAAAGTCCAAAGAGAAATGGTAATAACCTTGGGACATTACTGCCCTTAATCTGCAAACTTTTGATCATTGTGAGCACCAACAGGGATGATGAAGCCTTTGGGATAGAATGTTCAGCCCATCTCCTGTGCTTAGAATGACTGACCTCTGAGAATCTAGCAGGGTTTCCTCTAATACATTTGAAGAACAGCACTATATTTGGGCTGGAGAGGTTCTTCTGCTGTTTATGGTCCATGTAGCAGGGGCTCTCTTCTAATGGTTACTGTTTTTCTCAAAAGCTGCCAATTTTCATTACAGCACTGAACTGGAGGAGGGCTGAAATGTCACAGGAAAAGAAAATTACTGGGCAGCCCCCTTTTTCTCCCATTAGAATTTCAGCAAAGGAAATGAGGTAAGGGCAGACAAGATAATGAAGGGGTTGCACAGGCATTTATTTCACTTTTATTTTTCCTTTGAGAAAGTTAATAAAATTAGCAGTGTTCCAATAACAGCAAGGATTATAAAAGATACATTTATCAACAATGTACAATTTTCCTACTGGAATGTATAATAAAACTTTTCAAATGCAAATCTCCTATCAATGAACATACAAAGGGGCAAGATAAAGAGGGGGGAAATGACATGAAGCAAATTCTCTGTCATCTCTGAAAACTAGATGGATTAAAATTGTTTAAAGTTAACTGATAAATCTCCCAAAACTTAACTGTAAACTTTCATTCAGTTTTCTCTCTGTCAAGACTTTAGACAAAGCTTCTTACAAAAAAAATCATGCTAATTCCTTTGAATTTCAGGGATTGGGTCAAAATCAGCAATACCTTTTCATTGCCTACCACACAAAACCAAAAGTCCTCTTAGGTACTTTCCAATAATCAAAGCTCTTTGTAATCCAGTCCACACTGTCTCTCAAAGTCACTTCTCCTGTTTGCCCACTGCGTATCTCCAGCTGAAAAAAAGGTCCCTTGAAAGTCTGTGATACTCTCTCCTCTATCTTATTTCTAACTCTTCACCATCCTCCAAAGTCTTTACAACTAAGATGCAACCTCTCCTCAGCCTGCATATTAGGAAAAGCCAAGTGCTATTCCCTTCTAGGTTTCACCCACCTTCCACCCTTCTCACATAGTCTAGGCCACCAAATCAGAACCTGATAACAAACCACCTTGGATGGATAACAACTTTTTCATGGATAGCACCTTCTAAGGACACTAGCAAGTTTTCATTAAGCAAGGACTGCACTGGGCATAAACATGTGATCAGCATTTGTTAATTGAATGATGAATTCCACAGCTCAATTCCTCCTTCTGTGGAGGAACAAACAGATCACAAGACAGAAAGACAGAAATACAGAAAGACAAGAAGGAAGGAAAGAGGGAGGGAGGGAGGGAGTGAGGGAAGGAAGGAAGGGAGGGAGGGAGGGAAAGAAAGAAAGAAAGAGAGAAAAAGAGAAAGAAAGAAAAGGAAAAAAGAAAGAAAGAAAGAGAGAGAAAGAAAGAGAAAGGAAACCTAGAAATGACAGAGAGAGAGAGGAAAACAGAGAGAAAAAAAGAAGGAAAATCCCAAAATTCCAAAAACTGGAAAATCAATGCTTAAATTACCAAGAGTTTACTAGATATCTAAGAAAAAATACAGGTGATCATTGTACTTTACATTAAAAGTGTTTTGGAAAAGTGCGATAATTTGTTAAAGGTTGATTCAGCAAGTCTTAAAGTGTACTTCCAGGAAAAGCAAATTTAAAAAACATAAAACATTTTCCAAAGTCAAATACTAAAATTGTAAATACGCTAAAGAAGTTCTCCCCAAAATCATTCTAAACTCAAAAGAGTAAATTAAAATCATTATTGAAATATTCAGACATGCTGATGATGTTGCTCACCCCTGCTGCTAATCAATGAAAACACTGAGGTCTTCCAGTAACATGATGAGCACCGTTTTCACACAACCATTTGAAGTCTCCATCTGTCTTTCTACAGGAAACAGCTGCATGCGTCTTTTGTGACAAACCCAAGGAGATGTTGCCTTTGTCAAGAGTGATGCCAAAGTTTCTACCAAACCAAAACAATAATAATTCTTTGAAAAAATCTCCTGAAACTGATAAGCAACTTCAGCAAAGTCTCAGGATACAAAATCAACGTGCAGAGAGCACAAGCATTTCTATACACCAATAACAGACCAACAGAGAGCCGAATCAAAAGTGAACTCCCATTCACAATTGCTACAAAGAGAATAAAATACCTAGGAATACAACTAACAAAGGATGTAAAGGACCTCTTCAAGGAGAACTACAAACCACTGCTCAATGAAATAAGAGAGGACACAAACAGATGGAAAAACATTCCATGCTCATGGTTGGGAAGAATCAACATCATGAAAATGGCCATACTGCCCAAAGTAATTTATAGATTCAACACTATCCCCATCAAGCTTCCAATGACCTTCTTCACAGAACTGGAAAAAACCACTTCAAACTTCATAGGAAACCAAAAGAGAGCCTGCATAACCAAAACAATCCTAAGCAAGAACAACAAAGCTGGAGGCATCATGCTGCCTGACTTCAAACTATACTACAAGGCTACAGTAATCAAAACAGCATGGTACTGGTACCAAAACAGAGATATAGACCAATGGAACAGAACAGAGGCCTCAGAAGCGACACCACACATCTACAATCATCTGATCTTTGACAGACCTGACAAAAATAATCAATGGGGAAAGGATTCCCTATTTAATAAATGGTGTTAGGAAAACTGGCTAGCAATGTGCAGAAAGCAGAAACTGAACCCTTTCCTGACACCTTACACTAAAATTAACTCCAGATGGATTAAAGATCTAAACATAAAATCTAACACCATAAAAACCCTAGAAGAAAAACTAGGCAAAACCATTCATGACATACATACAGGCAAGGACTTCATGGATAAAACACCAAAACAATGGCAACAAAAGCCAAAATAGACAAATGGGATCTAATTAAACTCCAGAGCTTCTGTACAGCAAAGGAAACAATTATTAGAGTGAACCAGCAACCAACAAAATGGGAACAAATTTTTACAATCTATCCATCTCACAATGGGCTAATATCCAGAATCTACAAAGAACAAAAACAGATTTATAAGAAAAGAACAAACAAGCCCATTCAAAACTGGGCAAAGGATACGAACAGACACTTTACAAAAGAAGACATCTATGAGGCTCACAAACATATGAAAAAATGTTCATCATCACTGGTCATTAGAGAAATGCAAATCAAAATCACTCTGAGGTATCATCTCACGCCAGTTAGAATGGCGATCATTAAAAAATCTGGAGACAACAGATGCTGGAGAGGATGTGGAGAAATAGGAACACTTTTACACTGTTGTGGGAGTGCAAATTAGTGCAACCATTGTGGAAGACAGTGTGGTGATTCCTCAAGGACTTAGAAATAGAAATACCACTTGACCCAGCAATCTCATTACTAGGTATACATGCAAAGAATTATAAATTGTTCTATTATAAAGACACGTGCACAGGTATGTTCATTGCGGCACTGTTTACAACAGCAAACACCTGGAACCAACCCAAATGTCCATCAATAATAGACTGGATAAAGAAAATGTGGCACATATACACCATGGAATACTATGCAGCCATAAAAAACAATGAGTTTGTGTCCTTCATAGGGACATGGATGAATCTGGAAACCATCATTCTCAGCAAACTGACACAAGAACAGAAAACCAAACACCGCATGTTATCACTCACAGGCAGGTGTTGAACGATTAGAACAGGTGGACAAAGGGAGGGGAGCATCAACCACTTCGGTCAGTTGTGGGGGCCTAGTTGAGGGACAGCTGGGGGTGGGGAAGTATAATGAGGGGAGAA